>PHNY01058873.1:7813-19038 GCA_003724115.2 Anethum foeniculum
AATATGGACTGACTTTTGTAAGTGTTCAAACTTCAATCTACTTACCAATCATTCTAATTTTTCGTCACTGCAAAACAATTTTGAATCTCCCCATGTGTGTAGGGAGTTGAATATATAATTAAAGTTTAAACATATTGTATCTCTCTTAATGCTAGAATTAATGAGATGATTTTTGGGTTAGATTCGACCATATAATTACCACTGATATTATGTAATATTGATATTGTAGCTGGGAATAAATTATATGAATTCAATCATTGTTGTGTTTATGGTCGGTGAGGCTGCACTGAATTGCATGGTAAGCGCATCTTTTTACAGTTCTTTTTAGTGACTCGGTTTACTCCATCTTGTTTTATGTACTTAAACAGGAAGTGTGGGCTGCATGTATACCGCAAGACATCATCATTTGAGGATAGGCATACCACATACCTATTCAAGTCAGTTTAGCACTCCAGACTTCCAACAATTACGTGTCTTTAACTGTAAATTTTATTGTTTTTTTTGAAAGACTTGAGACATAAAAAGTAAAAGATCTGATTATTAAAGTTTTGTACCTTGACTCATATGTAATTGTGTTGACATGAGATTTCTTGTATTAAATGTTTAGTAAATTATTATTTAAGAGATAATTGACAAACGTATAAAATTCGTCAAACCATTGTGTATAAAATTGAAACAACATTTTTAACTTACCAAACCATTGTATAATATCATTAAAAATATAATATAATAAAATAAAACGGTTGTCTACAGCTATTCCCACAAATGTTACAAATGAATAAAGCGTTGTCTGAACAGAATACACACAAATTGAGGTTTACTAGAGCGTTGTAACAAGATGTTCCATACAATACTATTATAGTACGAAAAACTTGTAATAATATGTCATAGCCAACAATTGTGTAAAACTAAACCTTTGTGTTTCAATAAATTTTTGGGCAGAAACACTTGAATAACTACGAATCTAACAACATTTTGTTAAACCAAACTGTTGTTTATACCAACCTTCGGACAACAGTTTCATATGCACTTGCTGTTGTCTTGGATGCAAACAGACAACAGATGGGTACCGTTGTCTGATACGCATATCAGACGGCGCCTCAATACTCAACGGTATTGAGGGGTATCAGACAACTGTTAAACCGTTGTGTCAGCCTATTTTTCTTGTATGGGGTTTATCAAGGAGACTAACTGAAATTATTTAAGGAAAAAGATTATATCTATACTATACTATTATAAGCAGAATGGGGTATAATTTGGTTGGTTGGTAACACCTTCTAAAAAAATTACTAATACTTTCCTATACATGTAAACCTATGTACTAAAATAAATAATTACAAAAAAAACATATGTATCCAACGAAAAAACAAACACCCGTAGCCTTTGTCACCGGCTAAAGTACTTGGTCCCAAACTCTACTACCATTGCTTCTTATCACCAACTCGAGCTTAGGACGAGTGAATATCAAGTGAAATAAATATGATATTGAATAAAATAAAATATTATATCTATTTTAAACGAATATTAAAATTGAAATCACAAAACAATTAACAAAATATAAAGCAAAATATACATCTTAAAAATCATATATGTATCTCACGATTACAAAGCTAGAGATTTCTAACACAAAAATTATTTAAAAATAAAATTAACATTACAAAAAAATTTGATTTAAGCAAATTTGTCATATGAAATTGCAAATCGATTTATAACATAATAAGATATCGTACTATAATTAAGTAATATACATAAATATAGCGAAATATGTACATGTCATTGAACGGGTAAAAGTAAATATTTTAAAATTCGTTAAATGCAATACAAAGAAATACTTGATTATGATATTTTAACTACTGTAAGCTTTGAATTCCGCCAATAAGAAAAAAAAATTATATTAATAATTTCAAAGATACAGACTATTATATTTTATAATTTATATTCTATGATAACAAGTAATATTATATTAATAATAAGATATCAAATATTAAAATTAATCCACACGGGTTATAGGCTAGTAAGACTTTATACATACAATTAAGAATCCTCCTGTGTATTTACCCAATTGTACACTATATTGTACACTATATTTACCCAACTGCACTATATTGCAATTTATGTGTAAATACTGAAAGTACTGTATTATAAAAAGTTCTGGGCTCGCATGCGTGACTGTAGTTTATATGCAAAATAGTTGTGATTGAGTTATTGTAATTAAAAAGTAAGCAATATTATTGTTAAATTATGTGCAAGCTAAATAGGGGTGTGTGACTGATGCGTGAACTAAATGAAAAAGCTGTTGTTTAAGAGGGTGCAGGTTCAACTTTATTTTCTGTACTTGTGATCAATAATCTTCTTTATGTTTTTGTTAATCTTGTTAACTTGTTCCATTGTTCGAGGCCCTAGCATTCGCACTTAAGTGTTGTCGTAGTTGTATTTCAATAAGATGTGGGACTAGAGTTTTGTTCGATTAAATTTAGCCCAGTACTCCCTACCAAAAAAAAAATAAAATTTAGCCCAGTACTCTAAAGTTCTCCCTTGCATAAGACTACTTAGTTCTTCTTGTTAGTGTCTTTTTCTAGAGTCCCTCTCCATTATACGTTCCCATACACAAGTAGCAAAAGAAATTCTCGCCGGAAACCCTTGAACCTATATTTGGCTCGAATCCTTTCTAGTGCTCAAGGAAATAAAAATCCAACTCGAACAAGTATTAATTTCTGATTCGTAATTGTTTGGATATGGTTTGTTGTGGATATGGTTTGATATGGTTTTTTGAACCTTTAACATGTTGCTCTAAGGGCTCCCAGAACAACCACAAGCCAGTTGCACATATGGTCTAGGAATTGATACATTGCACCTTTATTGGATCTAGTATCTTCTTTAAAACTCTAAGGTGATCAAAGAAGAGATATCTATCATGGAGGTTCAGGTTTTGTGTCGTTTTTCATACGGATAGAATGCTGTTGCAGTGTGCATGCTGTTAGCAATTGACCTACACGTGGCTCGTAAGACGCAGAGGACCTTGACCTTGTGAACCAAAAGTATGAGCATCAGAGCATGATGCATCCAAACCATATCCACAACTCTTTAACATCAAGACTATTCCTCTATTCCAAGTATTTTTCACCACCAGAAGAACAGATGCATGAGTTGATCTGAACTTGCTAAACAACCTCAAGACCCTCAAGAAGAGCAGATATGAGAAATCTTCTAGCTCTGACCAATTGGCTGGGACTTAGCAAACACTTCACAAAAGCATATTCATATTTTAAGAGTGTCGTATGACCCATAGCAAAAACCATGTACTCTTTCCCGAATACTATTGTTCATCTTTTCCATAATTCTCCATCTTGTGTGATTTTCCTTTTTTTTTTCTTTTGCAAAATCCACTTCCTCTTGCGTTCTCCCTCTAATTTCCTTTTGCTATTTATAAACTGTCCATTCAAATTATCATTTCTTCTCCAGAATCCATTTGTTTTCATTTTCGTTTTGTCACTGATCAGCTCATGCCTATCTAAGTTATTGGTGCTATCATATTTGTGTCTAATAAGCTATCGAAATAATGTCATATATCATTTTGTGATGAGCTTTGGCAGTGCTTTTTCTGATCTTTGTTTTTCTGCAATGCTTTGCACTTACTGATTATCAAGTTGTGCTGTAGAGACTCTAATCTTATTAAGAAATTTGGGTCTTGGGCGGACAAGTGCAAAGATTCTAAGTACTTCAGTGCTGAGTTGGAAGTGGTTTTCGTAGGGTCTGATGTATCTTGGCTGATGTACAGCAAAAACACCTAGAAACAATAACAGTTTAACTAAAAGCTATTGTCAAAAGTAGTATAACTCAAGTGTTTCCTGAAGTGGGGAAACACTTGTCTTATAATGTCACAATTAAAATGACTTTAAGATGAAACATACAACACCTTGAAACATATTTTCATTGTTGTGTATGTTGACCGACAACATTTTTGAGTCTTATATATTGTTGTGGTAATAGGTACTGACAACGGTTTATGACTTCAAAAAGAATCATATAAAAGGGTACATACAATAGTTTTCTTCTCCCAACATGTGTTCTGAGTACCTTTGTAACAATGATTTACCTTTGTATAGACAATGATTTTTTTTCCCTTGTACGAGTTTTCTTGTCACAACGTTTCATTGATAGTATTCATTGGTTTAGTATTAAAGACTTAATGCTTTTTAGGACGGTGATGTAGTCAAAGTGTTGTTTCATGTAGCAAGTATGTATAGAAAATGGTTTTGTTTTTGACATAAGTTGTATGAGTTTTCTTTTGTGACAAAGGTTTGTTGTTAAAAAAAAAATGTCTTAGTTAAAGACTTAATAATTTTTTTGAAGTTTGGTATTGAAAGTACCGTGTGATACAAAATATAACAAGCATTCGAATAAATGCCCTCATTGGCTAAAAGCAGATTAAAAAATGGTTTTGCATAATCATACACACTAGGCTACATTATAAAATAAACATGCCAAAAAATTAGAAAACAAAACTATCATTTCATTAAAACCAAATATCATCCATTACAAGCAACCAACCAATTTCTCCAAATTAAACCATTACAAGCAACCATCCAATTCACGATACCAGTACAACCATTACAAGCGACAAACGTTAAGTTCGAACCAACAATTAACATTCACAAAATAAGATCATGTTCAAGATGACACCAACATATTTTCGGGTGAACATATCCAGCAGGGGATGGACTAAAAAATTAACTAAAGTTTAAACTACTTGCGCCAAAGGTACACTAAACTAATTCCCAAAAGTTTACTATATGTTCAACCAAAAATACTTGGTAATATATGACATAGTTCAAGTAGCATGCTTCTTCATGAAATACTTTACCCGCTCGATCCTTATTGCATTCAGTTCAGTGATGCCATAAGCATGTTTACTTTAGCGTAGCCACAAAAAATAACAACAATAGTGAAAGTCAGATAAACTTTCACCAGAATACACTTGGATATTGAAAAAAACTGAAAATTATAATCTTACCTTCTCAAGAAACTTGAGTGCCTTATCTTCACATATTTCTTTCATGTAACCAATATGACGCCCCCAAATCCGGGGTCAGAGGATTTGGCCGTCACTAAAATCTCAAAAAAAATAAACCTGTTTAACAATTAAACAATCTCCAATTACTGGCCAACAGTTGAAATATAATTTCAGACCCCAACTAAACCAAGATCTTTTAGGTTATAGTTCTAGAAACAAGAATCCAAAAATCCAAAATAATAACTCTTTCGTTTTCTTTTATTACACTTTTCAACAATTTACAAACTCAAAGCTTACCCCGCTATAACTTTGAAAAGAAGCATACTAGGCCTAACTAAACGATAATATAACTAATATAATTACCAACAACTATATACAATACCAATTACTCTATTTTCGAGTACCCTGGCCCCACCTGTGGTAGTACACCCGTTAGTGGATTCCTATATAAATTGTTGTTGATAATCATAAAAGAAATGATTTATCTAATGCTCATAGTTTGAGTCAAGCATTGATATAAAACTTATGATTCAGTTTATAATTACTGTTTCATATTGTTGGCTGTGATATTACTGTGGATACTGTTTTACTAATTCAGATTCTTATCAACATTTAAAAGTTCACAGATCACCTTTCTTTTCATCTTTCAAACTACGCAGCTAAACCTTGCCAACTTAACTTTCACTGAAAGGTTAATTTAAAACAGGCAAAATATGAGCGAAAGAAATGCTTAGAAAGATTATCGAAAGCATAATACGATAGTTTCAAAACAACTACGAGTTTTCGAATAAAACTGGCATCTGCTATCAAGCAGAACTTTTATAGTGATATATTTCATTGAAGCGAAGAAAAGGTCAAGGAATTTAATATTACATTCCTTAACAGCAACACCATTTTTATAATTGCAACACTTTTTCTTTAAAACTTTATAAAGTTCAGGAACTGTGGTCACCGGATCCTGCTTCGTAGAAGCAAGTCCAAAAACAACAGGTACTAAAAAGAAGACAACACATTGGCCTTTGGCAGAAAATGGTATTATAAATATTTCATATAATACATAGCCCTTTACTGGACCGCCGTCACGACCTCTTAGGCTAACTATCCCATATTAAAATAATTTTAATACAGGATCTGAATTAATTGATATCCTTAATAACTTACTGCCCCCCACCCCCCGCATTTAACATGGTCAGGAATAATTCCAAAACAACTTTAATCTTTTTGAATCATATAACATTTACCTATTCCAACTTTAGGATAGGGCTGAACATTTGTAACCTTTAAAAACCACCATTTGAATATGTAAAAGTATTTAACTATTTTTAACATAGAATAGTATAGGTGTACTTGTATAATAAGAAATGAACATTTTCATATATAAAATGTTTAACTATTCCGGAATTAGAATAGTGGATGTATACTTGCATAATCAGATTTCAATATTTCGATATGAGAAACATTTAAATATCCTGGATGTAGAATATTGGAAAGAAATACTCGCACAACCATAAGAAGGTAAGGAGTTGAGTGGTATCAGAGCTAAGGTTATAGCAAACCCTCTGTTACGCCCCCAAATTCGGGGTCAGAGGATTTGGTCGTCACACTAAAATCTCACCAGAATAAACCTGTTTAATAATAAATAATCACCAGCAATAGCCTGAAAAATTTTAAAATCTAACATCAGACCCCAACTATACCAAGATCTTTTAGGTTACAGTGTTGGAAACAAGAAACTAAAGTCCAAAAAAACAAATGTTTCTTTTACTTTTTTTTTATTACACTTTTCAACAATTTGCAAACACAAAACTTAACCGGCTAGTATGCTTCTTTTCGAAGTTATACTAGCTGGTTAAGTTTTGTGTTTGCAAATTGTTGAAAAGTGTAATAAATAAAAAAGTAAAAGAAACGTTTGTTTTTTTTTGGATTTCGATTTCTTGTTTCTAGCACTGTAACCTAAAATATCTTGGTATAGTTGTGGTCTGATGTTAGATTTTAAAATTTTTCAGGCAGTCGCTGGTGATTATTTATTATTAAACATGTTTATTCTAGTGAAATTTTAGTGTGACGACCAAATCCTTTGACCCCGGATTTGGGGGCGTTATAACCCATGACAAACAAGCCACAGTCTTTGCTCCCAATCCATGTGGATAAGTTGTACAAGAGCATTGATAGAGTTTACAGTTTTGCTTTTGTGACTTGATCTTTTCATTTTTTCTTTATGACAAGCATCACACACCCCATCTTGAACAAAATCCAATGCAGGCATTTCTCTGACTAACTCTCTTTTAACTAGAGTGTTGATTGCCTTGAGGTTTAACTAAGAGAGCTTTTTGTGCTAAAGCCAGCATCGACATTTTGATGCTTTTGTGTAGAAACAACACACACACCTTGTCCTTGTCTGCTGAGTTCATGTCTGCAACAAACATGCTTCCTTTTCTTACTCCTTTGAGAGCAATTTGACCAGTTTTCCTCCTTGAGATTGAGCAATCTTCTCTGTTAAAATCAACTTTAAATCCTCTATCTGTGAATTGACTGACACTTAGAAGATTGTGCTTAAGTCCTCCAACCAGTGCTACATCTTGAATGATAGCATTTTCACAAACCAAATTGCCATATCCCATTGTGAAACCCTTGCTATTGTCTCCAAATGTCACCAATGGCTCAGCCTTCTCCTCAAACTGTGATAGCAGAGCTTTATCACTTGTCATGTGTCTCGAATAGCCACTATTAATGACCCATATGATCTTCTTCTACTTGCCCTGCACACAATAAGTTTCAAGTGCTTTTAGCTACCCAAACAGTGTTAGGCATATTCTTCTTCTTTGTAGAGCTACCAGGAATAGATCTTGAGTTATCTAAAGAAATAGTTTTCTTAGGTTGTTTAGCATTCTCATTTTTGACCTCAGACCCAAGGTTAATTTCCTTTAGATCTTTTCTAAATTTATAGCAGCCAGTCATGACTTTCATGTTGTAGGGAATGCAATCAAACTTGTCACAAAAAGAATAGAGATAATCAGTTTGTGCTTCATCGTACTTGCATGCCATTTGATTGGGCTCTCTAACAGTCTTTTTACAAAGATGAGTTAGATGATTAGTTGAGCCACATTTTTGATATTGTTTTCTAGGGTCATTTGCAACATAAGCATAATTGTTGCTTTTGTTTACTCCAATCTTTCCATTCCTATTTTTCTTTTTCTTCCTTGTGGCTTCACTTTTCACTTCACTTTTAGAGGTCTTAAAGACAGGACTGGCCACAGACTTCTTTTCACTTTTAGTGTTGGAAGTTGATTCAGCAATTTCTTTGCTTTCATCCTCATCTACAATTTCTTGCTTGATGATGAGCTCTTCTTCACTAAAGTTCACCTCACAGGGCTTGAATAATGGTACACCTACTTTTTGTACCACCTTAGAAATTTCCTTATTCACTTTCTCTTTGCCCTTGTAAGTTTGATTTTTCTTTGTAGGTGACTTAGCCTCGTAGTCCAGTACAATTGCCACATTGGCACTAGGTTTGTTCTTTTCATGATAGAGGCCAACCAATTCAGATGCATTCTTAATGACTTAATTTTAAGTACATTTTTCTCAATCTTTTCTCTTAGAACAACCTCTATCTCCTCTGCACATTTCAGCTTGTGTTTGGTTTGTTCTTTTCATGTTAGAGGCCAACCAATTCAGATGCATTCTTAATGACTTAATTTTAAGTACATTTTTCTCAATCTTTTCTCTTAGAACAACCTCTATCTCCTCTGCACATTTCAGCTTGTGTTTTAGATGTTCATTTTCTTTCTTAACAGAATCTAAGCTCACAAGTTGCAGTTCTAGACCTTCATTTCTTTTTACCAGTTCCTCATTCACTTTAGATAGTTTATTCAATTCTTCATTTGCAGCCACCATACTAGTGTGAATGTGAAACATTTTCATGCTCATCTTTTCAAAAGTTTCTTTATATTGTGAGATATTCAAATCAATAGTGGTTAAGATGGGTACCTTAGTTTTTGATGACAATGACTCTCCTTCCTCTTTAGCCATGAGGGCATAATTTCCATATTCTTCATCATTTATGTGAGATCCTGGTAAGTACATTTGGTTTGTAATAACAGATGATACTTGTTGTACATCATTTCTAAGACTATAACTTGTATGTGTGAAGGATTGGGGTCTATGATGTGGTTTTGTTGCAATTTTAAGAAATATTCCTTAAGAACTGTTAAAAGTGATTCCACAAACTATATAATTCGGATGTGGTACTCATTTATCAACCACTTCTATCCATTCTTCCGCTGCGATTCAGAGCTTCAAAGGGTCCATGTGGTAAACTATTTATGAATCTGGATTTACACCTGTTATCGTCCAATGGTTCCTAAAATTCATGGACATCATAAATGAGAACATAAAAATCACGACTATATCACAACATTACATGCAAGAATGATGACAATAAGCATAAAATAATATTAAAATGAGGCACATATATAATAGTAGTACTAACACAGAGTTATATGATAGCAGAAAAAATTGTCCTGGCCTAGCATTCTTAAATCTCATTGATAGGGCTCACAACCTATCTCCTACAATAACACACCCAATGGTGCCTATCATTGCAGGATCGACAAACATAACCATATAAGACATCTTGTGCTTTTTCAAATATTCATGGAGTGCACTATATGAAAAGTAGAGATACATCATCAAAAATTCAAAGTTTTATTCAAGAAGAATTTATTTAAGTCAAAAAATTTATGAACTTCAACACTTACTTGATAAACGTGCAAATGATGGACCCTGATATTTCATCCCCAGAGCACAAAGCATGCACGTCGGATAAAAAAATAGACTTCTTGTTGGTTGATCCAAAAACTTCTTCTGAAAGAAGAAAAGTGCTAACTTTGCCCTCAGCCAAGGCATTTTTGTTCCAAAATTACAAACACTTCAACATTGGGGGGCACTCGGCACCCATCTCCAACACATACACTTCTTCGTATTCCCTACAATTACGTAATTATACAAGATTTATTTATAATATAACTTCTATCATTTCACTTGGGTTCAATTTGACATGGTTACATATAGTCGGTAACCCGTGCAAAGTACGGACCCAAATTAAAATAGTAATATCAAATACTATTAAATTTGTTAAATTAGCCGTCACATTTGACCTGATAAGAGTGTACAACAAATAAATATTATTTAATTATATGTAGTCATGGCAAATTGAACTGAAGTGAAATGATAGAAGTTATATTATAAATAAATATTGTATAGTTATGTAGTTTTAGGAAATCGAACCATGACGAAATCAAATAAGATTAATTATATAAATATTTTATATAATTACGTAATTGGGAGAATCGAACCCAAATTTGGAGTGAGATTAGCTAAGGCCTGTACGAAAATCTGGTACCTTTGGTACAACCTGTGTATTGTATTCCAATTAAAGAGTGTTGTTTATTAATAAAGAGTATTGATGACAATAACTTGCTGCAACCTTTGGTACAATTGAGTTGGTCTGCATTACGAGTTTTCTACATGATAACTATGATAACTACAATAAAAAAGATGAGACTTTTTATAAATGAAAGCAGTGGATAACTATCAAGTGCATTAAATAGATGTTGTGTCTTTTTGGGTTACGTTGTGTTAGGAGTTGTCCCACATCGTTTGTGGGAGGGGCATATGCCCAAAAACAAATCCGTGCGGGCTCGGCCCAGAGCGGACAATATCATACTAATGTGGAGTTAGGCCTGCTTAGCAAGCCCAACAAGTGGTATCAGAGCTTCAGGTTATAACGATCCATAACAATCTCACATGGACTCCCAGATGGGCCTAGGAAGCGGCAGATGGGCTATCCCGGGATTGGGCTTGAAGGGGAGGCAGACGGGCCTTCCAGTATGGGCCTAGGGGGAGGCAGACGGGCCAGATGGACTTCCAGTATAGGTTAAGGGGGAGCCGTGTCACATAATTAGAAGGCTATCCGACAGGTGTCGAGCCCGATGTGTGAAGGGGGAGATTGTTGGGAGTTGTCCCACATCGCAAAACCGCAGCCCAATTCCCATTAACCCCACAAGGTCCAGCTCCGAACCTTTGGCTTTGATACCAATTGTTGAGTATACAACAACGAAAGCAAAACCCAAAGCGAATAAAAAAGAACAAGAAAATAAACGACAATCACACAAGACAAAGATTTACGTGGTTCGGAAATTCCTACTCCACA
>PHNY01058922.1:3883-14427 GCA_003724115.2 Anethum foeniculum
CCTGTTGTATCGTTATATTTAATAATTTTTTTAAAACATTACTATATTTCCGTTGTGAAGCAGCTTTTATTACATCTGTTTGCTTTTATTACATCTTGATTTCTTGGAAGTGTAGTCGGGATCGGTAGAGACCTTGGATAAAGATGTGAAGACGTAGAGAGAATTCTCGTCATCCCAAGAATGAGCATCGAACATCAGCCTCGGAGTTGAATCGGGAGTGTACAATTCAATATCTTGGACAATATTGCACTTGAGTTTATGGCCCATCACTTTAGGTTTCGAATAAAAGTTAATCAACTCATCGTCTCTCGGTTTGAACTTAAAACCGGGAGGAGTGTTAATCACTTCCTTTACAATGATGATCAATTACGAAACTGGATAATTAATCAATTACGAATCGAGGCAAAAGTAAACAATGAACAGTAAAGAAACAATTAACAGAGAATCCTTCCTCTGTTAATTAACAATGAACAGTAAAGAATTAACAATTAAGGAATAAGCATCCTTCCTCCCCACCAATTAGTAGAGAATCCCAAACAGAGGAATTAAGGAACAATAAACAAGCAACGAGATCAAAGAACAACCAACAACCGAGAGAATGATTGAGAATTTACTAAGGAATGGATAGATTGAGAATGAGAATTAAGGTACATGAGTATTGTATGTATAGTCTTCAATTCCTCCTCTCCAAGCAAAAATCTTTCCTCCCAAGTTGTTATCCTTCTTCCCCAAGTTTGTTGCTTCTGTCTCCTCGAATTTCTCGGTCGACCGTTACCCCTTTGCGTGCGTGACCGTTATCTGTGTACTCCTCTGTATTAATTTTCATGGACTCTTGTGTATTAGTGTGTCTATGTCTTAATATTTTATTCTTTTTCTAATATTTTATATATATATATATATATATATATATTCTATATTATAATAGACGAAACATTGAAAGTTTGGTAGTCGGTCGGTTGGTCGGTCGGTCGGCAGTATAGTACTTGCTGAAATTACTTAATTACTTTTACTCAATAATTTCATTATTTTTACTTAATTATCCTTACTTATATTAGTATATAAATCAATTACTTTTTTTTAAGTAAAGCATGTTATCTTTTTTATTTATCCAGCTAAAACATCACTTTTTCCAAAAATATCATAGACAATTCTATTTAATAAAGTATTAAAATTACTGATAACTAATCAGTTATCTTTTTCTATCAAAACATATTACCTTTTCTATTTTAAATAACAAAATTTGCTCTTTTTATTACCCTTACTTAATTATTCGTGTCATTTTTACTTAATTGCCCGTACTTATATATTTTTAAAACGTATTTATTTTAAAACTATTTTAATCCTAATTAGTATAAAAATCAATTATCATTTTTAACTAAAATAGTTACTTTTTTCTAACAAAAACAACTTCTTTTCCAAAAATATCAAAGGACAATTCTATTTAATAAAATAAACTATTATAATTACTAATAACTCATATTTTAATCCTAATTAGTATATAAACCAAATAACAAATTTGCTACTTTTTCGAAATAACACAGGAATTTATTTAATTTTAGTTTAAATAAAAATTAAAAAATTATATAATGCTAAAAACAATCTGTGCATCGCACGGGATATAAGCTAATAACTTCTATTTTGATCATAATTAATATATTAGCTAATTGCCTTTTTCAATTAAAACAAATTACCTTTTTTATTTTTTTCCCAATTGAAATGGGGAAGTGGAGCCACTAGATTGGGGAGTTACCTTAATCATATTTATTTTAAATTTATATTCATCAAAATTAGTATATAAATCAATTACTTTTATGAACTACAACATATTACCGTTTTTAATTTTTTTTCAACTAAAACACCTATTTTTCCAAAAATATCAAGGGCAAGTCTATTTAATAAAATAGAATAATAATAATATAATTATTAATAACTTACCAATTAGTTTTTTTTTATATCACGGGAAACTTAAATATCACACTTTTTCATATCATGGGCAACTAAAATATCTTTATTTTCCAAAAATATCACGGGCAAGTCTATTAAATAAAATAAAATAATAATAATAATATAATTGTTATAACTAACCAATTACCATTTTTCATCTAAAACATATGATCTTTTTTATTTTTTGTGACTAATCACCTTTTTTTCAAAAATAACATGAGCAATCATATTTTAATAAAATAATAACATTATTATAATAATAAATGATATTAAAATTTTTAATTCAAGTTATATTAAAAAACATACAATATAAAGAAAATCCGTGCATTGCATGGGGTTTAAGCTAGTTTTTAGTAATTTATGTTTATTATTTTATATTGAATATAGTTGAAAGATATATTAAAAAGTTATTGTATCGTTATATTTAACTAGCCTAATAGCCCGTGCCTCGCACGGGCCACTGTCTAGAAATGTCTATCATTTTGCCACAGTCTAGAAATGTCTATCATTTTGGATTTAAGATGTCGGAATGACAAATTTTTCAGATTATAAAAGTTTGGAGACCTTAGTTACACAATTGAAATATATGAATCAAAGTTGAAAAATATGAATCAAGTAGGATCCAACTCGAAGGTAGGGAGGCAACTGTCGTCTTTGAAGATTAAGGATTGTGTTGCCTTTCACTGTGGTGTAAAACAAACATTAAGTGCAGCATCAATAATTACCATTTGTGCATATAGCATAAACAAATCAGCCCTAAAGAATGCAAAAATAATGACTCGCTAATATTTTTTTTCGATCTATGGAGTTGCACAGCCGTCAAGATTGATGGAGGCGTCACATTTGAGTGAGCTTCATAAATACTAAGCAGAAAGGTTTTTAGATGTGAAAGATGAACAATCTGCATGTCTAAATGTAAGTAAAGATATTGGCAAAAAAAAGGTTCATTGCATTAGGCAGAAGGGTGCGCAAAGAACAATACCTGCACTTGTTCCTCCCCCACTTGCACAAGTAGCAGGGAAAGTTTCGTTGTCCTTAAACCTTCTGTGATCTACTCATCATTTTCAACGTTGTGATAATATATTTCCTCGGGATTGAACCTGCTGACCAGCGTTGATATAGGCCAAAGTAATGGTTAGTGTTACTAAATACAGAGTTCCGGAAAATTGATAAATAGTTGTACCATACTACCTTGCCCAGAGCTTGTAAGTGGATTATTGTCTGGTGCAGGAAATGCATCTGAGGCTCCAGCTGGCTCATCTAATTACATGTAGCCAATTAAATTGAGGTTTCAAAAAAAAGTAGAATGAAGGCTACCTTGGGCTGAGCTTGCAGCTAATTGAGGACGCATTCTCGAACAAGATAATATAAAAAAAAAACAAAGCTTAGACCATCTCCAACAGGCTATTAACCCCTTCTTTATATGTAATATAAAAAAATTAGCTTTTAGCAAGATAATATAGGCTTATCTCCATCAATAATCTTTAAATACACTCTTTTTCTATTATTTTATAATTAAAACTACATTTAAGTTACAAAAGAACAAAGAAAGAGGAGAGAGAAAGAAAGTGTGAAGGCTAGTTTATTATAAAATACTGTATAAGTTATGAGTTGTAGCTCTTAAAAATAAAGAAAAAAGGGAGGAGCCATTAAGAGCTTGTTTTAGTTGAATTTTCACTTCTCTTCTTTACATTTTGATTTAAGAGCTCAAAATAAAGAGTCTATCGCAGATTCTCTTAAAAATTAGATTGAGAATGAGAATGAGAATTAAGGTACCTGAGTATTGTATTTATAGTCTTCAATTCCTCCTCTCCAAGCAAAAATCTTTCCTCCCAAGTTGTTATCCTTCCTCCCCAAGTTTGCTGCTTCTGTCTATTCGAATTTCTCGGCCGACCGTTACCCCTCTCCGTGCGTGACCGTTAGCTGTGTACTGCTCTGTATTAATTTTCATAGACTCATATATATTAGTGTGTCTGTGTCTTAATCTTTTATTCTTTTACTAATATTTTAATATATATATTTTTAGTAATTTATTTTTATTATTTTATGTTGAATATAGTTGAAAGATATATTAAAAAGCTGTTGTATCGTTATATTTAATAATTTTTTTAAAATATTACTATATTATCGTTGTGTCCAAGCATAAAAGCAAGTTACTCATTTACCCTTTTATTCCTCTTATTATAATATTTTATTTTTTTAGTAATATTTATGAAATATTTTTAGTAATATATATTTTTCGATAAAATATATTTTCAAAAATAAAGCGGATATTATCTGTATCTGAATCCGACAATTGTAGATACGAATAAGGATATAGACATATTCATATCCGATAATATCCGAATAAATATATATTATAAATACTATATATAATTTTAAATTTCATTTTATTAAATTTTACTCTTGATTCAATTTATTAAAATTAAAATTAATTTTTACAATTTTTTCAATTTCTAATATAAAAATAAAAAATCTGATCAAAAATCAGATTCAGTTATTATCCGTATCCGGATATTATCTGTTGGATATATATTATAAATATTATATACAATTTAAAATTTCATTCTATTACATTTATAGTGTGCGTTTGTCTGTGTCTTTAATAAATAAAAGTAAATTATAATCTTTTATTCTTTTAGTATTATTTTATAAAATATTTTTAGTAATATCATTTGAGTTTAATATTTTCAAGATAATAAAGTTATACTGAAAAGATAAATAAAAATTAATTTTTGAAAAAATTAAAATATAATTAAATTACTTTAACTCTTAACTCAATTTATAAAAATTCATTTTAATTTTTACTATTTATTTTACAATTTTTTGAATTTTTAATATAAAATTAAAAAATCTGATCAAAAATCAGATTCGGATATTATCCGTATCCGGATATTATCCGTGCATCCGGATTCGAATATTATTTTTTGAATATTTTCGAATAGGGATCCGTATACGGATACCAATTTTCAGATTCAGATCCGGATATAGGAAGATCCGTATCTGAATTTTCTGTTTGACAGCCCTACCGTAATGTAATAATATTGAGAGCATTTGAGAACAAGAATTCAAAAGAAGTAATAGTATGTGTAAAACTAGTTAGGGGAGTCTGTATAATTAGGACAAATATTTTGTTTCCAGATTATCCTTTATAGTTAGATTTTATTTCGGAAAGGATTTATGTAATAGCCTGACTCCTCAGACTATTAATTCTAAATCAAAACTAAAATTAAATACAATTTACTAATTCAAAATCTATTACAAATGTGACTATTACAAAAGCGCAACTATCGGAAGTCCAAAAGTCAATCTACTTCAAACCTAAAGTCCTCGAACTCCAATGTTATCCAACTCGAATCTTATCTGAAACCTGTAAATTGAAATTAATGAGCTATCCAGCCCATCAAGAAACCAATCGATCAAACTAGTAGGGCCAATTAACATATACACATATAACAAAATACAATAATTTATACGATACGATATACGAAACAAAAACTTTCGATAAACTTTCATATTCTTATTCGATACGTACTATGCCACGACCACTACAACCCATAATTCATGTCACGGCCACTACAACCCGGTGATAACGGTCCTAAATTTTCAAAAAAACAGTCACTACAACCCGGTGACTCCGGTCCTATGTTCTCATTCGATATTTTCACAAACCATGACATAAATCAGATATCCAAAATTATCGTCAAGACACCACACATACACAACAATACATATATTATAACACATAATACTTTCAAATATATCATCACTTAGCTCATATTTTGATAATCAAATATATACTAATGACATATAGTTTCGAAACACTAGCAAGATTAATCAGAAACTTACCTCGAACCTGACCAAAACTGTTTTTTAGCCTTTTTGACCCTCTAAACGATATTTTCTCAAAAAACATAAAACATAAAAGTCGTAGATAACGAAAATACCTTTCCAAAAAGTCCAGAATCAATAAATTCTGGTTTACGATGAATTTTATACGAATTTTACAAGATTGCTGATTTGTATTTGAAAAGCCTTACGAATTTTAATAATAAAGACAAGGAACGAGAATATGACGTATATATAGCGAAACAAAACCCTGACACGTGGCTTACTAATTATCCATATTAAAACCCGATCCAAATTTTAGGCCCATTAATCTAATTTAATTTTAATTCATAGTCTTTATCCAATTTTATTCCTTTCATTCTATTTTCTATAATTATTACTAGCTTAAAACCCGTGCGATGCACAAATTTTCTTTAATATTTTATGAATTTTTAAATTTAATTTGAATCAAAAATTTTAATATCATATTTTAATTTTATTTGAATTGATAGTACATTTTAGTTGAAATGGATAATCGGTTAATTATTAATAATTATAATTTTATTATTTTATTTTATTAAAATAGAATTGTACATAACATGTCGGGAAAAGTATAGTATTAGTTATAAAAAATAAAAAAGGTAACGTGTTTTAGCTGAAAAAAGGTAATTGGTTAGTTATTAATTATTATTATTATTATTATTATTATTATTATTATTATTATTGTTATTATTATTATTTATTAAATATACTGCCTGTGATATTTTTGGGAATGATAAATATTTTAGTTGACCATTATATTTTTGGAAATGAAAGATATTTTAGTTGCTTCATTAGTTAGTTACTAATGATTATATCATCATTATTCTACTTTATTAAATAGGAGTTGACCGTGGTATTTATGGAAAAGTGAGATATTTTAGTTGTCCGTAATATTTTTGAAAAAGGAGATGTTTTAGTTAAACATTATATTTTTGGAAAAGAAGATGTTTCAGCTGGAATAAATAGAATAAGTAACATGCTTTAGTTGGAAAAGATAATTGGTGTTTTACTTGGAAAAGTTAATGGATTAGTTATTAATAACAATAATATTATTAATAAAAGACGGAAAACTGAAATTCGTTGAAATAAAACTTTTAATATTTCTTCTATTATATAATAGTATAGTATAGATAGTAGCTTATAACTCGTGTGATGTACGGATTTTCTTTAATATTACATGACTTTTTAATTTAATTTATATTCAAATTTTTAAAACATTGAAATTTGTTGGTTTAATTTTTTAAATGACATGATTTGATAATAATTATATGTTAGCATGTATATGTTCATGATATTTTTAGAACTAAATGTACTTTAGTTAGAGAATATAAAAAAATATTGTGTTTGAGCCGAAAAAGATAACTTGTTAATTATTAATAATTATAATATTATTATTTTAATTTATTAATTAGACTTGCCCGTGTTATTTTCGGAAAAATATTGTGTTTGAGCAAGTCTAAAGGTACTTTAGTTAGAGAATATAAAAAAAATATTGTGTTTGAGCTGCAAAAGGTAACTGTGTTATTTTTGAAAAATGAGCAAGTTTTGTTATTTAAAATAGAAAAGATAATATGTTTTAGTAGGAAAATTTAATTGGTTAGTTGTTAGTAATTTTAGTATTTTATTAAATAGATTTACCCGTGATATTTTTGGAAAAAAAGTTTTTTAGTTGAGAAAAATAAAAAAAAAGTAATGAGTTTTACTTAAAAAAGGTAATTGGGTTATATACTAATTAGATAAAGGCGATTAAGTAAAAATAATGAAATTATTAAGTAAGGGTAATTAAGTAATTTCAGCAAGTAACGTACTGACCAACCGACCGACTACCAAACTTTTAATGTTTCGTCTATTATAATATAGTACTAGTTTATACCCCGTGCGATGCACGGTTTGCTCTTATTAGGCTAAATTAATTTCGAAAAGTTGTTATATCTATAAAAAGGATAATTAATTAGTTATTATTAATTATGATATTATCTATTTATTATTTTATTGAATAGAATGATTGAAAATCGAAAAGAAAATCCAAAATTTTATTTTTTTGGATTTAATATAATAGTCATATCTCGAACGATATACAACTTAATTTTAATATTCCCTATTCAATGATTTGTATTTTAATATCTTACTGATTCTATTAATCGAAAGAGATAATAGATTCTAAAGTATGTGTTTAAATTTAAATAATTATAAGTTTTTTAATTAGAATATAATTTTAAAATAATTAAATAAGTTAAATTTGCTAAAAATTTTGTAAATATAATTAGACCTATTATAAAGGTATAAAAAGAAATATGTAACGATTTTTTATTTTTATTATCGACCAGAAGATGTAGTTTATAGTATTTCTGAATGTGTATTTCTGATTTGTATTTTTGATGTGTATTTTAATGTGTAGTTTATGCACAGATTTTTTTTAATATTGTATTATTTTTTAATATAATTTGAACTGAAAATTTGAATATCATATCTTCAATTTTATTTGAACCGATAGTGCATTTTAGTTGAAACGGATAATCGGTTGGTTATTAATAATTATAATATTATTATTTTATTTTATTAAAATAGAATTGTCTATAACATGCTGGGAAAATTAGAGGATAGGTTAAAAAAATAAAAAAGATAATATGTTTTAGCTTAAAAATGTAATTGGTTAGTTATTAATAACTAAATTATTACTATTATTACTATTATTACTATTATTATTATTATTATTATTATTATTATTATTATTATTATTATTATTATTATTTGTTAAATAGACTTACTCGTAATATATTTGAAAAGGAAATATATTTTAGTTGATTGTAATATTTTTGGAAAAAAGAAAGATATTTCAGTTGCCCGTGATTTGAAAAAATGTAATTTGTCGATTATTAATAATTATATCATTATTCTACTTTATTAAATAGACTTTCCATAATATTTTTTGAAAAAATAGATATTTTTGGAAAAGAAGAAGTTTTATCTGGAAAATATAGAAAAGTTAACATGTTTTAGTTGGAAAAAGTAATTGTTGTTTTATTTGAAAAAGTTAATTAATTAGTTATTAATTACAATAATATTATTGATAAAAGACCGAAAATCGAAAATCATTGAATCAAAACTTTCAATGAACCGTCTGATGCACAGATTTTCTTTAATATTACATGTTTTTTTAATTTAATTTAAATGAAAAAAATTTATAATCAAAATTTGTTGGTTTAAATTTTTTAAATGAAATGATTTAATAGTTATTATATATTAACATGTATATGTTTGTGATATTTTTAGAAATAAAGGTATTTTATTCCAAAAATATAAAAAAATTTGTGTTTGAGCTAAAAAAAGGTAACTAGTTAATTATTACTAATTATAATATTATCATTTTAGTTTATTAATTAGAATTGCCCGTGTTATTTTTGTAAAAAATGCAAGATTTGTTATTTTACATAGAAAAAGTAACATGTTTTAGTTGAAAAAATAATTGGATAGTTATTAGTAATTTAAATATTTTATTAAATAGAATTGTCTGTGATATTTTTGGAAAAATATGTGTTTTAGTTAAGTAAAATCAAAAAGGTGTTTTTGGAAAAAGAGTTATTTTAGTTGCGAAAAATAGAAAATGTAATCTGTTTTACTTAAAAAAGATAATTGATTTATATACTAATTAAGTAAAAATATTGAAATTATTAAGTAAGGGTAATTAAATAATTTCAGCAAGTACCGTACCGACCGACTACAATTTATCTCTAGACCTTACTCTCCACGTTTCGGTTACTCTCCATGTTTCGGTTTCACTATAAAGGTGTTTTAGTTGGGAAAACTAGAAAAGGTAACCTCTTTATTTAAAAAAAGGTAATTTATTTATATACTAATTAATTAAGGGTAATTAAGTAAAAATATTGAAATTATTAATTAAGGGTAAATAAGTAATTTCAGCAAGTATCATACCGACCGACTACCAAACTTTTAATGTTTCGTCTGTTATAATATAGAAAATAGATTTAGTTGTATTTTAATTTTTTATTTAACATTGGTTCAATAATATAATATATTTTAGCCCATAAATATAATTATTTTTTTTTAAAACCGTAGACCATTATATAAATTATAATTCTATTTGTATTTATATAATTATATTGTGAAATTAATCTATTTATGAGAGTGTTATTTTAAGTATAATTATAAACTCAGAGGATGGCCAAGGTACAAGTGACCAGACTGACTACCAACAAAACTTTCATTATTTCGTCTTTAATATAATAGTACTAACTTAAACCACATGCGATGCACGGATTTTGATTAATATTGTATATTTTTTAATTTAACTTGAATTAAAAAATTTAATATCTTTTATTAGTATTATAATATCATTATTTTATTTTATTAAAATAGGATTGCTCATGTTTTATTTGGAAAAGAAATTGGTTGGTCAGAATAAATAAAAAATATAATAAGTTTTAGCTGAAAAAGGTAATCGGTTAGTTATTAATAAATATATTATTATTATTATTATTATTATTATTATTATTATTATTATTCTACTTTATTAGATAGACTTGCCCGTGATATTTTTGGAAAAAAAGATATTTTAATTACTCGTGATATTTTTGAAAAATGGAGATATTTTAGTTGTCCGTGATAATTAGTTGGTTAATAAGAATTATATTATTATTATTATTATTATTATTATTATTTATTCTATTTTATTAAATAGATTTTCCCGTGATATTTTCGGAAGATATATA
>PHNY01058956.1:0-13200 GCA_003724115.2 Anethum foeniculum
AAGAGAGGGGGAGTTGTTAACTTGGGAAGATATTCAGAAGATGAGGTACACATGGAATGCTGTCTGCGAATCTCTAAGGCTCACTCCACCTGGTCACGGTGGCTTTAGGGAGGCTGTCACCGATATTTCATTCGCTGGTTTCACCATTCCTAAGGGATGGAAGGTATCTAACAGACACCTATACACCTACAGTCTTAATTACGATTTTTCTCTATCTGCATCTATGAAACTTTTAGTTCATTTTAAAAAAAAATTGTCTGTAGGTATCGTGGACAGTGTATACAACAAACAAGAATCCGGAATACTTTCCGGATCCAGAAAAATTTAATCCGTCAAGATTCGATGGGAAAGGACCTGCTCCCTACACTTTTGTACCTTTTGGTGGAGGACCTAGAATGTGCCCGGGAAAAGAGTATGGTCGACTTGAAATCTTAGTTTTTATATATAATGTAGTTACCAGATACAAATTAGAGAAGATCAACCCCCGCGAGAAGATAATATTCCATGTGATCCCAGTACCGAAGGAAGGCCTTCCCCTTCGCATAATTTCCCATACAATATAAATTGAAGTATCAACATATATGAAGGCACGTATGTGTGTGATCACGCAGATCAAGTTCTTGTTTCCATATGTATAATTAAGCTAATAAGACATTACTATTAAGCCCCGGGGCTTGAACTACAGGGTCGAACCAGCTTAACTGCTTAAGTACTCGATTAAAAGCAATATCAATAAGAATTATGAACTTATGGAACTTGTGATATTTGTAACATAAATCATAATTTGTGACCCTAATAAAACTTATGATCAACTCTAAACTGGTGACTAGAATTGTGAATTTATGAAACTTGTGACAAAATATTGAACTTGTGAACGTATTTTCAAACTTTCAACTAATTATAAATAACAAGAATTTTTTGTCGTTTTTATCATAAATGGAGCATTTACGACGGCATAAGTTGAATTTATAACATAAATCATAATTTGTGACGGTATTGAAACTTATGACAAATTCTGAACTGATGACTCGAATTGTGAATTTATGAAACTTGCGACAAAATACTGAATTTGTGAACATATTTTCAAACTTTCAACTAATTATAAACAACAAGAATTTTCTATCATTTTTATCATAAATGGAGCATTTACGACGTCATTAGTATAAAATCTATGACTTTATTACTCGAGATCTGTGCTATAAATAACTATATAAACACACTCCAAAGGACAACCTGCTTTGATACCAACTGTAACAGCCCGACTTTTCGGATTATTAAATCTAAATTAAAACTAAAATAAAATACAATTTATTGATCAAAGCTTCTATACAAAGGTGACTATTACATATGCGCAACTAATGAAAGTCCAAAAGTCAATCTATTCCAAACCTAAAGTCCTCGAACTCCAATGCTATCCAACTCGAATCTTAGACGAAACCTGAAATTGTTAGAATGAGCGGCGAAGCCCAACAAGGAACCAATCAATCTAACCAGTAGGGCAAGCAACATATACACGTATACAAAATACGATAACCTATATGATACGATATACGAAACAAACAGTTTCGGTGCACATTCATATTCTTATTCGATACATACGATGCACATAATCACATAACAACAATAACTTGAAACCCATAACTCATGCCACGACCACTACAATCCCGTGATAACGGTCCTAATTTTTCCGAAAACAGTCACTACAACCCGGTGACTCGGTCCTATGTTTTTATTCGATATTTTCACAAACCATGGCATAAATTAAATATCCAAAATTATCGTCTAGACACCACACATACACAACAATATGTATACTATAACACATACCACATTCAAATATATCATTGCTTAGCCCATATTTTGATAATCAAATATACACACATAACACATAATTTTTAAAACACTAGCAAGATCAATCGAAAACTTACCTCGAATCTGACCAGATCTGTTTTTAGCCTTTTTGACCTCTAAACAGTGTTTTCTCGAAAAACTCAAAAAGTTGTAGAGAACGAAAAGACCTTTCCGAAAAGTCCAGAATCAACAAATTCTGACTTACGACGAATTTTCTACGAATTTTACAAGATTGTTGATTTTAGGATACAAAAGCTAATATTAAAGATGAGCAAGGAGAATACGACGACGTATATATAACGCTACAAAAACCATAATTCCAAGCCCACTAATTATCCGTATTAAAAACCCGATCCAAATTTAAGCCCATTAGTCTAATATAATTTTAAATCCTAATCTTTTATTAAATTATAATAATTTTTTTTCTATTATTTTTTTATTATGATTAATCTAAAATTTACGGGATATTACATCTCATCATATAGTATTACTTAATCTGTACAAGATCGCATAGCCCATGCTTGAATCTTAATAGGCAAAGGGTGATATATTGGAGTGTTTGCTTAATCCAGTTGCAGACCTAGGTTGGGTCGAGTGTATGTCTGGGCCGCCCATCCCAGAAATTTGGGTTATAGTGCAGCTTACGTAGTGATCATATAAATGAGTGGTTATCTGAATGAATGTGCATAAAAAATTGAAAATTAATATTATCCTATTCAGGACCAAATTTGTTATATGGGCCAAACATGCACCATAGAATTAAGTTGAATTTCGATCTTGTGACCATACTTGTCCCGCCAAGGTCCAGTTTTTTACATGCTGGTTGGGCCTTCGATTTCAGTACACCCCTAACAGCTCTTTGGGTTTGGAATACTAAACGTTAACGCTGGTCTAACACTAAAAGCAAGTCCAACGGTGTCTTACTATAAACCTTATAAATATAATAAAATATAGTGTTCTAGTGATTTAAGATAAAAATTTTTGTATATCAACTCCAACAACATGCCTTATAATTGTTCCTTATTATTAAAATAATATTATATTTGAATTACAATTGGAGGGAAGGGAAAAGATGAGAGAGAAATGATGGGTAAAAAAGGAGGGAACTAAATTTTTTATTGATAGAAATGAAATAGGGCATGTCTATTCATGCTTTAAAAATGAGGCCTTTGATGGATGTCCTAGTGTTTTAAGGCACTACTAGGACACTGTTGGAGCACCTATTGATACAAAATGCCTTAAATTGTAGTTTGAGACAGGAATTTAGGACATTCTTGGACTTGCTCTAAGGCCTGTCTGGGATTTTTTAAATAAATTAAGTTATGACTTAGAGTTAAAAAGTATATGTAAATATACACACCATAGGGTTTGCAGTTTTGAAAGTCGACCTCCAATATAGGGTTCTAGCCACCACTTCTCCGCTCTTCAACCTTCATCCTCCTGATTAATCATCTTCGTTCTTCCATCTTCTCTCTTATTTATTAGTCTTATTAATAAAATCAAGATCTAACCCTTTTTGTGTGAGTTCTTGTTGAGTACCTTGTCATCAAGGTCGTGCCCATCTTTTTTTGATGTTTGTGTTTGTTTTGATGTGTTTATTACGTGTTTTGTTATGGATTTCGGTAATGTTTCTAATAAGGAATTACATGGTATTTTGGTTGATCCGTACGGCTTGTATCAAATATGGCACGGTGGTGAAGATCGTAAAAGCTCACATTTCACGACATAAAATTTTTCATGTTTTTGGGTCATTTGTTGATCCAATATCAGTTGATGTTACTGATAATTCTGAACATTGGGCTACAGATGCTGCTGCTTATGTGAAAGTCAATTGCGAGACCACTATGTTCACAACTGATGTAGGTTGGATTGCTCGAGATTTGATTGTAATACTTTTTGGATTAAAGAATTTAAATATTCTATGTGACTTTTTAGATTAAAGAATTTAAATATTCTATGTGTTAAGCGATCTGAAAACAAATCGGCTATATATTTAGCTCGTTTTTTGTTTCTTAATCAGGTTGTAATTGACAGTTCGAGGGTTTGTCTCGGCTAGGTTTCAGTTATTATTAAATTCTCCGTTTTTTGTCCAAAAAAAAATGTATATGTAAATTATTACTTATAAGTTATTTTAGGCGTTTGAATAATTTCACTTATAACTTAAAAGTCAGTAATATGTTTGGTAAATCATAACTTATAAGTTATAAACTTTTTAAAAAAAAATCAAAATTTTAATATAACAATTTAGTACATTGTTCTAAAATTAAAAAGATGAAATTTTAAAAAAAAAATTTAAATATATATGATAACAAAATAATTTATAGTCTATCCATACTATATTATAATAGATGAATTAATTAAAAGTTTGGTGGTCGGTCGGTAAGGTACTTCTTGAAATTACTTAATTATCTTTACTTAATTATTGTGTTAGTTTTAGTTAATTTCTCTTAGTTAATTATTTTTAAAACCTATTTGTTTTAAAACTAATTAGTATATATAGCAAGTATCTTTTTTAATTAAAAAACATGTTATCATTTTTATTTTTTCCAACTAAAACACACTTTTTTCATGGGGCATATCTATGTAATAAAATAAGTAATATAATTTAATTACTAATAACTCATATTTTAATCATTACCTTTTCAACAAAAACACGGGACCTTTTTTTATTTTTTCAAATTAAAACACCTTCTTTTCCAAAAATATCACGGCATTTCTGTCTAATAAAATATAAAATCTTATAATTACTAATAATAGATTATTTTAAATAACAAGGGTAATTCTATTTAATTTTAGTTTATATTAAATTTAAAAATTATATATTTTTAAATATATATATATATATATATATAAAAGCTAATATCTATATAAAAAACGAAACATTTAAAATTTTAATTTCACACATTTATATTAGTATTTAATGAATCAATAGTACAATACTTCAAACTAGGAACACTCATCTATGCTGAAAGTATCCTTCCGCCAACATTCAACTTCTTAACATATTTGCACGGATATCCTTCTACCAACATTCAACTTCTTATCAACTTCTTAACATATTTGCACTGATATCCTTCTACGGTTCTACCAACATTCAACTTCTTAACATATTTGCACGGATAAGAAGGTTCCAATTATTTTGCCAAACGGTTTAAACAAATTACAAACGGGCTGGGAGCCCATTTAAGTGCATTCAAGCTGCACACAAACACCCACTAAGTGTATCACATATTGGTTGGGCCTTTAAGTACAAGCAGACCAAGTGATCATTTAGTCTGCTTCAAATTCATTCAACTGTATGTCCAAATTCATACACAAAAAGATAAGATAGTGATATCAGTAAACTTGTTAAGATATTTGGTGAAGGTTGGAAGTTGAACGATAAATTAATAACCATTGCAATGTACTCGCCTCATCATCTTCTTCATCTACTTCAAACATAGATATCCAGAATAAGAATTTACTATTAAGTTTGTTGGGAAGAGATATCGGATCCATGGACGGAACTAGGAATACAGTCTAGGGTGACCTAATAATGTTCATGGGGACCGAATCAAATTATTTCATATTTTTTCAAAATTTTATACTAAAATTTCCGTGAGTTTTAACAGTTGGCGGGGACTGTGGCTCACTCCAGTCCCCCTAATTTCGCTCCTGATCGGATCAATACTCAACACTAAACGACGTAATTATTAATAAACTTAAATATTGGCTCAAACATGTCTCTCTTTATCCATCGCGATATGTAGAAGGTATTTGCTAGGATAATAAGGTTTCGATTATTTTGACTCTTTCGCAGGTACAAACTTACTCTTTCGAAAACTTATAAATGTAATCTAATCCTTATCAATAATCATGCCAGTTCTGCCACGGTCAAAACCGTGACAAAGTATGATCTCATTCCACATTAAGTATGTGGATGTATATGAGTAGCTACGGAAGTGTTACAGATGTTTGTTATGACATTAGTAGTTCTGACTTTGAGAAAAATCTTCTATATAAGTTTTGGTTGTACAGGGTTAAAGACATAAACTCATATCATATCTACAAGAGTACAAACAACAGCAATAGTAACAACATCAGCAGCAAAAATGGTTGTTGAAATTGAAGTTGTCTCTAAACAGAACATAAAGCCATCTGTTCCAACACCCGAACACCTCAAAAAATACACCCTTTCGTTTCTTGATCAAGTTGCACCTAGAGTTTTCGTGCCACTAATATTCTACTACACTGCAGATGATCAAGCCAAACACGACCTCATATCCGACCATCTCAAAAAATCTCTTTCGGAGGCATTGACTAAATTTTATCCATTAGCTGGACGATTTGTTGAAAATGGTTATGTTGACTGTAACGACGAAGGTGCACTATATGTCGAAGCCCATGTCAACTGTGACTTGAAAGATATTATTCGTGATCCGATACCTAATGAATTCACCAAGTTGCTTCCACTGGAACTGGATGATGCTAATGTGGACCTCAATTTTGCAGTTCAAGTTAATTTCTTCAAATGTGGAGGAATTGCTATTGGTGCTGTGATCTTCCACAAGCTTGCTGATGCCTTGTCATTCGTAAACTTCATGAATAGTTGGGCTGCTATTGCTCGTGGGGAGCAGAACGTACCTTCCCCGGTTTTGGATTTGGCAACATTATTTCCACCACAAGATATTTCTGGATTTGATGATCGCACAGGTATTTTGAAAGAAAACATAGTTTGCAAGAGATTCCTGTTTGACGCATCTAACATACTTGCGTTAAAAAACAAATGTGCTGAAGACAGCAAAAATAAAGGTACAGAGGGTCGGACACAACCAACACGTGTTGAAGCTTTATCAGCCTTCTTGTGGAACCGTTACATGGCTGCTACAGGAAAAAATACAGGGGATCTCGGAAACATAAATATAATGTTGTTGCCAGTGAATTTACGTACGAGGTTTGATCCGCCACTCCCAAAGCATTATTTTGGAAATCTATTTCGTATGGCCGTATTTATGCCATCCATGGAGGATGAGGAAAAAGATGATTATGGGGATTTAATTAGCAAGGCGAGGGAGGCAATACAGAGCGTTGACACGAACTATGTGGAGCAGCTAAGAAAGGGTGAGGATCATTTGTTGTACCTGAAACAAATGTACGAAAAATTTGATTTAGGAGAAATGGTTACTATGGCTTTCACTAGTTTGACTAGGTTTGGTTTGTATGATGTGGATTTCGGGTGGGGAAATCCAGTGTGGACCGGATCTGCTCGACTCCCGTTTACTAATGTGGTTAGTTTTTTTGACAACAAAGAAGGTAATGGAATTGAGGCATGGATTATCTTGAAGGAGGATGAGATGGCTAAATTTGAAGCTGACCAGGAGCTCCTGTCGTTTGTTTCCCCAACTGTTTGATTGAACAATCAAGTGTTCAACAACTGGATCCTAGCTCCACTTACAAGCTGGATATATGGGTTTTTTCGATTGCTTGAGTCCGCATTTTCATCACTTGGTTAAGTGCTTGAGTGGTGATTTGCAGTTTCTTCTGAAAATTTAAGGTTTATGTAAGGTGTAACAAATAAATTTTCTTTTATGTTGTGTCTGCAAATATGTGAAACATAGAAGATTAAGCATGTAATTATGTGGTTTGAATAATATAAATGTTGTAATTATTAAATAATTGTAATGGTTGTCATAGTATGAAGTGTTCAATGACTTTAAAAGGTGTTCATGGTGACCACAAGGCCTTCCTTAAAGGGAAATTTCAGCTCTTAAATGTAGTTTTATTGGTAATTAATGTAAGATTACGCTTACTTAAGAGAAGTATCTGCTACACTACAATGGTAGAGATCGAACGTAGTTCTATGCATGATATTAAACCAGAGGCTTTGAACCAGTAAATACCATGGCACGGGAACAGGCTGCTAGTATTAATGGTGTTTCCATTGACAGATTTTGTAGTGGCTGCTCCGAAAATCACATCATCAGATGTGAAGTTCTCAGATTAACTTGTACCTCCTTGCTTTCATCGAGGATATGGAGATTACAAGTGGTTTAGAACTATAGATTCAACTTGTCATAAACAAGAGAATGTCATAAATTAATTTACAAGAGAAAATTCTGCTCAAAATCGAGCTGTTTATTCATAGGAATGTCAATCCAACATAAGCACTACAATAACGCTAAATGATAACATGAACTCTGGCCTCACATTATACAAAAACAGAAACATGAGCATAGTCGAATACATATATAAGTTGGAAATATAAGTAGATAACTAAGGGCACTTGGGCTGGTTGCCATGAGTCTTGAGCTTAGTATAGCAGGAACAATTATCATGGTTTCCAAAGGTGACCGTCGGAACACAATGACATGTGGCACAACAAGTGTTGCATGCTCGACGACACTCATCCTTCCTCGGGTGACTTGAGGCATCTCATTGTACAGGCAAAGCCACAATCTGTATCAAACACAGTCGCGTTACAGTTACAAGATTGATTAGTTATAAATGTGTGGTAGTCAGAGTCTAATACATGAAGAAATCTATAAAAAGCTGTTTCTTACTGATTGTATGATGTGGAGGATACTTCTTCCGGGGGGATGATTTACCGTCTGCATCATCCATCTGTATCACTTACAAATTAGTTCATCAATCAATCAAATAAATGAGTGTGTGTGTGTGTGTGTTATAAGCATACCTGCAGGAGAAGGAAGACAATGAGGAAAGACACAAAATGCTTCATTTCTTGAGCTGAACAATACTTTTACTTGATAAAAAATGGTTTGGTGCGAGAAATAGTTAGATGAGGAGGTGCCTATTTATAGATCACACAGACTTACTGAGGGCCTAATCGGCTCAAATGAAATAGTTGTTAAGTAAAATTTTAGATAAATCTTAAGAATTACCAAGGTTCAATAGAATTTAAGCATGTAAAATCTTCACTTATAAATCTTCACATATATACAGTTCATCTTTTACCGATAATATTATTGAAATCTGATTCTTGACATTTTCGATAAATGAATATAAATAAGCTCGTACTCAGTTTTAAAAATTTTCAAAATAACATTTTACCAAAAAGTGCAGACCAAATTTTCACAATGATTGAACTATTCACACTCTTGTTGTATTAAAAGTTCACATGAGAGGATATAATTATATACCAACAAAGAATAGGTTTGAATTTGGGACACTGGTAGCTTTTCTTTCTACTTTTTCAAGAGCAAAAAGATAAAAGAGCACATGAGGTATGACTGGTGGTTTTGAAAGATTCTTTCATCTGAGCTAGCCATAGGGACCCTTTTACCAACAAAGAGGCACCTTGATGGACGGGAGGTCCAGAACCGTAAAAGAAACAGTGGTCTTAAGCGACAAATATTCAAATTTCATGTGCCGAGTATACTTAAAAAAATTTGCAGTGACAAATATTTACTGGCAACTGGTTGTAATTTCTTGCCCCTTGCGGCTTGCAGCATATGAATGTAGTATGTACTCGATCACAAGTACTACAACTGTCTGTTGCTGAATTCAGTATACCATCCTACCTTTACTGGTGTCAGCTTGTATGTGTTGTCACTTTTAATAATTTAACTTGGTTTTGCTTATAAACGTGCTTCTAACAAATTTTTTTAGTAAAAACTCGAGTTTTTTGATGATGTTTCTCCTGAGGATACCCATTTAGTCAGTTTATTTATCAATCACATTGCAGCTCCTTGATTTTATTTACACCAGAACTTGATAAGACTTTACATTCATGTAACTATATATGTATGGGCATTGATCCACATCTAGCGATGGTTGGCTAACTAGCTGTCCGCTGTTTGTAAAAACCTTAAAATCAAAAAATTAAGCACGGATAGAATAACGTGGCCCCCTGCATTCACATCAATTTCCCGTGTTAAATCTATCCGCGAAAATGTTTATCGGATAGATGATTACATCCATCGCTCGTTAGGGACCAAGACCCTATATGTATGTATTACATGACAAAACAACGGTACCAAGACCCTATATGTATGTAGTACATGACAAAACAACGGTACATGCTAGTCTTCACAATTGAGCATGTACTTGTCAATACTCAATACCAACACAAAATCCACATAGGAACACTGATTTACAATTTAAATTCTTCTTTGTTCTTTTTGATGAACAACTTTAATTTCATAAACAAATAATTGGGTACATAAAAATTACAACTTAGTTCACAAATTTTTATCCGCTACACATTTAACCGATCTAGGTACAAAGCATCCAAACCTCTAACTGAGAATTGATAGTCAATTACTAGAACTGCGCATTAGTTGGTTACAGATCAGGAAAGCATCCAAGGAAATGATTCTGAGACTCTAACTCCTCGTCACATGGAAGCAATGGCATGTTCGGGAAGGAAAACAATGCATCTGGCTGATCAATTACTTTCGGCATGTAAAAATTGTGCACATTGATCATGTCATTGTAATTGTTAACATGATTACTTATCTTATCTTGATCAGGATCGAGACTTGTTGAAACTGTACTTGGACTATCGAGGTGTGGAAGATCGGTAAGCTCGTGATCAAAGTGATGAGTATGGTTAGAAATCTCCTTACGGTCTAAATTATTGTCGAATGGCACTTGGTAATAGTTTGTGCTTTGATTAAGCAGGGCTGAATGCATTGGATTTAGCATATCTTGACAGTTGTTATAGTTTCGAAAGTAATGACCATTGTTCCATTGTTCATTTTCTTGATGCCTTTGGTTCGGAGTCGGTTTTCTGAACGCTCTGCAGACGACCCATCCTTCTTCCTGCAGAGTTAAGTACTAAAATAGTTAGTATGTTATAAACTACAATGACTAATGTTATTTCTATTACTAACAATTGCTATTTCACATTTTTTCTTAGACACAGTAGACGGATCTAGTAGGGGGTCCTAAAACGAAATATGACATTAATTTTATCATTACAATTTATCAAAGTATATAAATATATTCCCGTAAATTAAAATATAAGAGAGTATCTTCGCAAAATATACTCGGTGTCCCAACGGAAAATTTCTGAATTCACTCTTTCTTAGACACCCTTAACTAAAATTTGTTGTTTATATATGTTCTTCCCCATGCGCCGCAAAAGGCAAATAGAATGTTTAGTTTCTTATTCACATCTTCAAGCACATAAAGAAGATTTCTGGAGATAGTGGTGTCGCTTTCATATAGAATACTTCTTTAATGTAGAAAAAACAATAAGTTTTTAATGAGATCAATTAACAAAGATTACCTATTACTTACTCCCTCTGTCTCACCATATTGTTAACGTTTGAAATTGAGAGTACAGCACGCATTTTAAGATGCATATAAAGTATAGTTCCAAATTTTTTTAAAAAAAAAATAATTTTTGATGTTAACTTTCTCCGAGATTTGTTTTAATAATAAAGCTGAATTCGAAACATGATATTATGGCCGTTCAAGAAAGGATCGAACAACTCGCCTGTGGAGGTCCGTGTTCCGAAGACTGGAGACGATACTCATGCATGATCCAGTCAGTCTTGATCCCAGTAGGGGCACGGCCTTTGTAAAAAACTAGGGTTTTTCGCATGCCTATTATGCTTTCTTTTGAGAGTACAGCTTTATCTCTTCCTGTTGCCTTCCAAAACCCTGCAGAAGTTGCTCTATTTGTTCTTCTTCCTGTTGGATATTTCCTATCCTTATGACTGAAAAAATACCACTCATTTTGTTCTTCATATCCCAATTTGCATTTTCCTGCATCAACACATACATCTTGAGTGATTTATGTGAATATTGCAACATATGGACAGTGAATTAATGAATAATAACCTTAAATCTTACCCCTCGAGAAACAATCGAGTTTAAATAGATAAGATCATCCGAAACCAACTTATCTTTAAATTTTTGCTGAAGAATTTGATATATTTTACGCTTACTCATGATATCGTAAACTAAAAAGTATATTTTTTGATTTTTTAACGGTAAAAGTTGATACATTTTTATGACGAAGATATATTATGTGAAGACTCTAGCTAGTTCGAGAATTAGTGAAGTATATGTACAGTATATGATCGATGGGAAAATCTAAATATACCTTGAATGTCCCAAGGTTCAATCCTATAAAGATCGATTTCGACAATAACATCTAGATCAATCTTTAAAGAGTTAATTTTTCGCCTGAGGTAGTAACCTACAAGTTCTTCCTCAGTTGGATGAAACCTAAAACCAGGAGGAACACATGATTCGGCTTCCATTGACAATAAATAAGTGATCCTCTTCTGCAAATTAAAAACATAACCAAAATTATATTTAGTTTAATTAGTGATAAACTATAGCTAATTATGAATTCTGAATGTATTATTCCTTTCACATTTCTTTTGACTTGAAAGCATGTTTTCAGACATAACACTGAAGAAAAAATGCTAACAAATCAGCACTAAACCTTGTCAATGGAAGAAGCTTCCTTGATCATCATTATGACCTCTTGATGCATGCATATATATGTAGTTGAAACGAAAAGAAGTACATTCAAAGTTCTATAGTGATATACAAACATGTAGAATTGGCATTGATTCTTAACCATTCGTCCAAAACGCTATGATTATAGTCCAAATTAGTTTGGGACCATGGATATAGCTACAACACTAGCTGCATGAATGTGTTTTTATCCACTTGATCACACGCGTGTGCAATGACGGAACCAGGATTGCAAAATAATCCGGGCTAAAATAAATTACAGCTAATTCTTAGAGGTTAGACTGGACGTAAATTAAAATTTGACTAAGATTTTAACTAAAACTCTTGATTTTAAAAAAAAAAATCTATTAAAATTTTCAGTTTAGACAAGATTTCGACCTAAATTAGCTACCTAGTATTGTGTGAACTAACGAGTTCTTACCAAACTAATAGATATACTCCTGTAAGAGGTAGATATTGATGTAAAGTAATTTTGAAGCTGTTTCTATGTTAGGAAAATTGAAAGGACATTAAAAATACAAGTAGATAGCAAAAAATTAATTGTATTAAAATTTTGTGTTTGACTAGATATATAAATTAGTATAGTAGTATATGTAAGCGTACAAAGCATGTTATCTTTTCTTTTAGTAAACTCCACTCTTTGTTTGATGATGATGAAAGTCAAGGTCTCACACCCACTTCCGTCTCAATACATGTATAATTCTTTATTCGAAATTGTCAGTGTAATTCTTGTACATAACACTGCTTAGTAAAATGCTTAAGCAAAGACGCCTGCAAACAAAGACTGAAAAGATTTTCAAGGATACCATAGAAGTTATTATCATCATCATGCATGCATTACATATTCGTAAAAATCGGGACTAATCAGTTGAAATATCGATTAAGAAAAACTAAAGAAAAATGTTATTTTCC
>PHNY01059024.1:4170-17008 GCA_003724115.2 Anethum foeniculum
TCTCGAACTTGTTTGTGTTTATTTTGATTCCGTAACTAAACGAAAAACTCGAAACGAAATCAAAATAATTGTGAGTATTGTATTTAACCCCCCTTCTACAATACTTTGGGACCTAACAATTGGTCATTGACTCATCCACCTTTTTTGTTCAGTCATCTTTAACCGGATACCACCATAGTGGCAGTACCGTGTCTGATTGCAACATATCTTTAATCAGATGATACATTCTAGCCTGGATTAGAACCCGAATGATACGTTTAATTATACCTCCTACTGTTTTTGACAAAGAAACTTAAGTATCCTAGTGTACTAAATTGAGTGAAGACACTCAAGAGAGTAGCTTCAAACATTTTTCAAAATTTAACATTTACCCTTTAACTAACCATGTCAAGAATTTCTTAGGCAAAACAGGAATATCGCGATCCTGTTCTTGCTACAAAAGCAAGTCCAGTAACACCAAGGTGGTAGCTGCATCTGCTGAAAAGCCACTGTCATGCATCTCATCTATACTCACGCCTGCTTCACTACTTATTGTTAATGCAACAATGGATCATTGTCTTGCAAGTAATATCATTTGCCAAGTAGTCACTAGCTTCCATTTTGGCAAAAAGTTCATTCGCTTCACCAAGTAGTCCCTCTTAGTAAAATCTTTGGATCATCATTGTGTATGTCACAAACCTTTTGGAAGAAAGGCTGTCGAAATGACATCTTGCCTTCTCAAATTTTCCATTCTTGCTTAATCCGTCAATCAGAATATTGTAAATACATATATTCGGAATTAAACCAATATTCAGAACTTATACTCATTTAACATTTGTTAAGGAAACAAGTGAATGTTCTTCTAGTAATTAGCTGTGCTCGACATGAAATACAAATACTGGAGGATTGCAATCAGAACTCGTAGAAGCTAAGACTCAGATGATTGCATCTATAAAGCACAGAAGATAGAAATCCCAGAAATATTTTTATTGAAGTCTAAAGACCTGGGCTGACTAATCAAGATGCTCTGTTCAACTCTTCTGATATTTAATGTGAGAGCACTGGACACGGGTTGAGGGGCTCTGCTAACAGTTTATAAACCTAAACACATTAATATCAAATGACCTCTGCTAAGTTTGTTCGTTGTCAGAATCTAACAGTAGTAAGAGAAGGGATATCGTGAAGAAGAGAAATTCTGAACAAACTAGATCCTTTGGTGGAGGGAAACAACACACTACTAGACAACCTTCTGAGAATTATCATACTTCTAACCTTACCAAGTATCAATGGCTTCACTTCACTCCTAATAAAATATTTTGGAGCATATAACCTGAGACGAATTTGGAATGTTTTGAACATATATATCATTACGATGCATAGAACAGTCATTGCAATTGAAGAACATGAATAAACATCTTTCATAGGTGGATTGCCTAAATAACCAAAGCTTATGATAGGCCAAATTCCAAAAGAAAACAAAATTACATAAATAAATTTATAATTAACCCCTACTAAAGTCGAATCAACTATTGCAAGAACTTTCTATACATTGAAGGAGCATTAACGAATACAAGATTTCTAGTATCATGAACTAAAGGTGTTACATACATCTGCGGAGAAGACACAGAAAGCAAATTCTTTACAAAAGAAAGGAACTAATTTTAAGTAATTATGACAAGAACTTCACACACAAAGATAGAAGATCAGGGTCCTGTTCTTTTTACCAAGTCAGTCTAGTAAAACCGAGGTAGTAGATGTAGCCGTAGGCACACATCTCATCTACGATTCAACCTGCTTCATTGTACTTCTTATTGTGAAAGCAACAGCGGATAAGTGTGTTGTAGGTATGATGATTTGGCAAGCAACCATTAGCTCCCATTTCGAAAAATAGTTCATTTACTCCGCATGGGTTTTCAGCACTGCTAATGCTTTTTCAATTTCTTTCCGCAAGCAGTATCCATCTATTAGAGAATTAGTCCATCTAAAACCTCAATCATGTTAGAGGAAGCCCCATATAGATCTTATATTATATTTAACACTCCCCCACTCAAGCTAACACCATCCATCAGAGAAAATTGCATGTGTTATGCATCTTTAGTCCTTCCATATGCTTGATCCACTGATCAATGTTTAAATAAGAGTCAATAATCATGCTATAAGTTTTTTTGTCGGGTTTACAACCTTTCTTCTCCATATACGTGCACAACGTAACAGCGGTACAAATATGACCTCTTTTCTCTTGCAGAGGCGGTCAATGATAGTGGTATATGCAACAATGTTGGGTTGAATAAGTTTAAAGATGACGAGCTTCTTGAACAAAAACTCAGCCCCTCAAGCTTATCTTGAAATTTAAGGAGAGTGGTACATGTACCACATGCATAAAACAGCTCTTGATGATTTCACCAAAATAATTAAAGATAACCAGTCAATAATTCATTTAAAAAACTTTTTATTAACAAAATAATTTCAAGATAAACAGATCAAGGATCAACTTTAAAGATAAAAATTCAATTTATCTTTGGTAAACGTATCTCCAATTCATTGATAGATATACAGATTAACTTTTCATTCAAGGAATTAATATTTTGAGTAACAAAAGAAAAGAAAATATCTATTACAGAACAATACCAAAACTGAAACACAACACAGCTAGTAAAAAAAGGTAAGTATGGGGCCCACATGTCTAAGCTGGTCTCTGCAATCTTCTAGACTTGTACTTAGTTTCCTTTTAGTATATTGATTCAACTATCACCGTCTTCTTTTGGCTTCCTAAAAAAATGCTCATATCACCCCCACAACATTTCTTGCATTCCTTTTATACAAACATATACATACACATAGACATACAAAGTTATAAATCGTAGAAGCAGAGGCATAAGTTGATAAAAAATGGCAGCTGAAATAGAGGCTTCAACTGCCTCAGAACTGGCCCTTGCAGACACAGACATCAACTGGGATAGGTATAGAACTTGCCTTCAGTTTTTTCCTCTTTTTATGGTCTGTATATGCGTATTGTATATATTATAATAATGGGTTGTGACCCATTTATGTTAATTCTTTATTATCATTAATTTGTTATGCTTTTGATCACTTATTGGTATTTTCATTGAATCTTGCTGACCCATTTGGTTGTTTATAAATTTTCTTTTATTAAGTTACCATCTTTGCAATTTAGGGTTGCTGTTAATTTAAATTGATTGGTTGTTTTTTATTTTTGCCCCTGTGTGTAGAACAATTTATTTGTTGATTTTCTTTTAGGTTGAGGAACTTATATTACAATTAAGAACTTATGAGGACCAGAGTTTTTAGTTTTTGCCCCTTGTGTGGAAGGTTGCTCTTGTAGCAGACTCCCCTAAAGTGACTGGACATGAGGAAGGGTGCATTGTAAAAAATTAATCACTTTTATGCGGCTTTGTGTTTTGGTTTCGTCTGAAGTAATTTTATGAGTCTTGGATCTATGTGGAGTATGGATGTTGTCTTTTAAAGAATTGATTTTGCCGTTTAGAAAGGACTAGCTTACTTGTGTAATTTGATTTCATTTGGTTACATGTGTTCATATTACCCTAGAAACTAGACAAAACTTGGATTTAAATCTCTTGGAACAAAATATCGTTTGCCTGATGTTTTATAAGCAATTAGGTAGTTTGGTAAGTCTTTTAATGGCACTGATTCTTTGCTTTTGGACATTGAGTTGTCGGGTTCATTGCAATGTAAGTGCACTATTGTTTAAAATAGTTATATTCTCTGGTGGTAAATTTAGCATTTGAATGATGTACCACTGATTAAAATGGATTATTGGAGTTTTGCTTCTTTTTGATAGCATGGCATGAACTGTAGGTTGGATAAGACGAAGTTTCATCTGATTGGGGCTGTTCTCTTCAGTGCGCAACAAGCACTGCTGCATCCAACACATGTTGTAAAAACTAGAATGCAGGTTGCTAGTCCTAATCCATTTCACACAAGTGGAATGACAGTATTCAAGCATATACTGAAAAATGATGGGATTCGTGGAATCTTCAGAGGTTATGGCACTTCTGCAGTAGGTGCATTGCCTGGTAGGGCACTCGCTTTAACTTCACTTGAATTGTCCAAAGATATGATGCTAAAATACACTGAAGCCCTGAATATTTCTGAAGCAACACGCATCGGCCTTTCCAATGGGTTCGGAGGCATGCTATCAAATTTAATTTCGTGTGTATACTTTGTGCCTCTAGATGTGGTAATTAAGAGTTTTTCTTTCAAAGTCAAGTCAGACATATGCATCTTCGGTAGAGTCTCTACTTATTCTGTAACTCATTTATTACGTATTTAGTTGTTAATATTTGCTTGCTGTTGTCAAGATTTTAGTGGGGACTGCTGTTAGTTAATGTTAACTTCTTGGCAGTCTTAGTAGCGACATGCATATTAATAATTGTCATCATCCTTTGGGTTTTTCTTTTTAAACTGTATGTTATGTGCTTCACAGGTCTCTCAGAGACTAATAGTACAAGGACTTGGAGGGACTACATCCTGCAATGGTCCAGTTGATGTCGTACGGAAAGTTATGAAGGCTGAAGGATTTCGAGGTATGTATAGAGGCTTTGGATTAACTGCCCTGACACAGTCTCCAGCATCTGCACTTTGGTGGGGCACATACGGTGCTGCCCAGCACAATATCTGGAGGTATATTTGTAAGTTGTGATTATTTCATATTTGCAATATTACAACATGAACTCCTGCATACATCTGAAATGATTATCTTTGTTTTCTCATCCTTAGGAGCTTGGGTTATAGAGATGATCTTGAGAATAAGCCTTCTCACGTGGAGATGGTGACAGTTCAGGCTACAGCGGGAATGGTAGCTGGGGCTCTTTCATCAGTGATCACTACTCCTATAGACACCATAAAGACAAGACTTCAGGTACTATAAGTTACGGTCTATGCTGAGTTGCTGACTGAGGGAGAATTTTTAGTGTTTGTTATGATTTTTAAAATCATTATATGTTGTTTGTAGGCCATGTCACACATGTGAAGCACTAATGTACATTATTTTCCATGTTACTTCTATGTGAATATTAAAGGTTATTGACGATTTCTATGTTGGAAGACCATCAGTGATGAAGACTATAAAAACTCTTCTCCAGGAAGATGGGTGGTGGGGATTCTACCGGGGATTTGGACCCCGATTTCTGAACATGTCACTCTATGGAACTACCATGATTGTTACATACGAACTGATAAGTATGTTTGCTTAGCAACCTCTATGTTTGGGAAACAATTTAAAGTTGTGCTGGTCTCTATTCTGCTGTATTTAGTGGCTTTCTATGCACAAGACACAGTTTGCTTTACTTTCTCTTTTCAATCAAATTTTCTCTAGAATTTCAAATTAAGATCTCACACTTTGTTCCCCTTTTGTGAACTATTAAACCTGTAGTTTGTGGTATATATTGTTTCCCAAAAAGATTGTTTTTTCTAGAAGTATTAAAATTTTGTGGAAACTAATTTGGTCTTTACAGTTATTAATGGCAAATCTGTAGCAATGGTTATAAGTTATACACTGAAATAAAGCACGTGTCTGTTAAAAAAGTGGATTTTAGTTTGTAGCTTTGTATCTCCTATTTCCAGTTACAAACTAATTATTTTTAATGAACCCTTTTTGCAGAAAGATTGTCAGTAAAGCAAGCATGATTTCAGCGAAAGGAGCAGAACACATTCTCTATGTTGTGCACCATGAGGAATCTTAAACCATGAAAATATATTCCCGGTCAGTATTTTTGGAGATCTTTGTGTGACTACAGAGTAAAGAATCAATGGGATACCATATTGTTAGAGCGGCATGGTGCTAGGATTGTAGGAATTGCCAAAAGAAGTTGCTTTCCTTTATATTTTTTTTGCAGAGTATATAATTAATTTAGTTTTTTGATAGGTACAAGGAAAAGCTCAGTAGCACTCTAGTAATATCTTGTTAACTAGTTTATATTTAGGACTTCTATCATTAGTTTTAGTATATCTGCCGTTCCCAATTTTTCATAGTACTAGGTTGGTTCCCTGTTATTCAGATGTAATCATGTGGTTCCCCTGGCCCTCCAATAGCAAATCATTATAGTCTTTCCATCTCTATGCACTTGCCTATCTGCTGCTGAATACAAATAATAGTCCACAAAGGCGACAGCTTAGTATTTCCGAACCATAAAGAGTCGTAGTACAGCTTTGCTTCTTTAAGATATGAGCCGGTCTGTAGTTTCATGAATCATAGAATAATTTACAAATCTAGCTTATCAAAATTGTTTAATTCAATTTTCGTTCTGAAGCATGTATCTATACAAAATTTTCACTAGAAGAGATCAAAGATGAGATCAACTTAATTGTTTTCTATCGTTCATGTCAACAGAAACAATATATGTTTGAAAATTGGGGTTACAGATGGAGGGAAAGCAATGAACGAACACGCATGTTTCCTTATTTTTTCATACTTGAAACTATAAATAATTTAACAGAAATATCATATATGAGAAGAATGATTACGAACAAGCCACAGCGAGGATCTTGTGAATAAGATATTGTACTGTCATTATCAACATAGATACTTAAGAGTACGCATAGAATCTATACAATACTTGAGCTTTTTCATGCAGAATGTTAATGTGAGTTGAATAAACTATAAGAGAAGTTCAACAACTATGAAACTTTTCCTTTTGGCTGCTGTTGCTCTTTAAAGATTTGACAGTTGTGCAATATCAGGTTAAGCAGCTTCCAGTGATGCTTCTTTCAACGATCTATCCAGTGTTTATGTTTGAAGAATTTGATATTACATACTTCAGTCATCGTCATCTTCATCATATTTCTTGAAAGGAGAATACCCTTTCTTTAGCAGCTTCTCAACCTCCTCAAAGGGGAGACCTTTAGTTTCTGGTACTAAGAGAAATATTCCCACTAGTCCGATGATAGAAAAACCTGCAAAGAGGAGGAAAGTTCCAGCAGAGCCAAGACCTTCAGTCAATGACAGGAATGTTTCGCTCACGACTAGATTTGAACACCAGTTAGCAACTGCAGCTATTCCTCCACCAATGCCTCGGTATTTTAGTGGATATATTTCTGAGTTTATAACCCAAGGTACTGTCCCCATTCCGGGAGAGAAAAATAGAATGTAAAGTCCCAAGAATATGATTGCTACGAATCCTACCTTGCTTGGACAGCCCTTCGTGTACCACACTCTGTTATGCTCAGATCGACATGATTTCCTTACATCGTCGTTGAGAGCCAAACAAGCTCCGGTTTTATACTTTCCAAAAGCAACACAAGAAAGTTCAGTTCTTCCCATTTTTTTCATTTATAGACTGGATAACTACATGGCAAATGAAGCAACTTACTTAAAATTGCGAGGATAGTACACTTACCTTACTGTCCTTATTTGAACAGAAAGCACAACTTGAGTATTGTAAGCATTTCGTGCAGTCCCAGGATGATGGATTTGATGTGTCCAGGTAGGCAGGACAAGTAGAATTCTTTCCAAAACTCTGAGACTCAAAAGTACCTACAGATGGTGAAGTGGAAGCAGCGCGGAAGAAGATAGTAGCTAGTATCACCAGGCAAATAATAATACCAAACATAGATATAATCATGAGCCTCCTCCTCCCATACTTATCAACGCAAAACATGCTGATGATGGATCCAACAGAATTCAAACCAGAAGTTACAAGAGATAGTGCTAAAGCTGTCTTGTTTGAAGCATATCCTGCATACTGAACTATGGTGGGACTATAATACATGACTGTGTTAATGCCTACAAATTGTTGAGCAACTTGAACAGTAACACCAGCATAGAGTCCTCTTCTAACAACTATATTGCTACAAGCTTCCTTCACCTGCTGAAAAATACTTCCGTTCGACTCTTTCATTTCCCTTTCAGCTTCAATAGAAGAGCGCAATGCTTCCATCTCTTCTTCAACTTCATCTGCAGGGTAGATCCTCTCTAAGATTTCACGAGCTTGGTCTTCCTTGTTCTGATCAAACAAAAACCATAAAACTACATACCATCAAACATATGACATCTACAGAAACAAATATGGGTAATTCATTAATACTTACATGTATGTACAACCATCTGGGAGACTCGGGGAGGCTCCACATTAACAGAAATTGGACAAGGGCAGGAACTCCTGCAACGCCAAGCATCCAACGCCAGGTTCCTTTTACCTAAAACATGTAGAAAAAGGATATATTGTCTTCACAAGTTTTCACTGTGATATTCATGGTTTCAAAAGAACTGCAAGCAACCAATTCAAACACTAAAGTAACGTGAAGGCTTATTAAACCATACATGCGTGAAAGCTAGATTAATGAGATATGACAAAAACTGGCCTCCAGTAATAAGTAAACCATTTGTGCTAACAAGGGCACCTCTAATTCTATGAGGGGAAGCTTCTGAAATGTACAGAGGTGCGGTCATGGAAGCCATTCCAACCCCGCACCCAACGAATACTCGTCCAACAATAATCATTGCCGGGAATGGAGCAGCTGCCATAATTATAGCACCAACTATGAACAGAAGATCAGCCAACAAAAGCGATTTCTTCCTACCAAACCTATCATTAATATATCCTCCTACTGCTGCACCGATGATGGCTCCCGCAACAGCCATGCTGACAATTGTTTCCTATAAATTGACAAGAAAAATATTTACTCAGGGTGATAATGACTAAACAAGATAACGATAATACATGTACTCATATACGACCCATCAACTTTTTTCTTGAATACTTATAAGATGATCAAGCTAAGCACCTGAAGCCATGTCTTCCTATCCACAGACCTAAATTCTTCACGAATGTAAAGAAGTGCACCAGAAATGACACCTGCACTCGCATTAACAAATCATCAAGTTATCAAAAACCCTTATGATAAACAACTGATATAGTCCATAAAAGTCATCAAGATTCGTGCCTCAGTCATGAATTTTAACAGGATTAGACGAATAGTATATGATTACTGGCATGAAATGAGTTTTAACTTTTTGTTTTGGTCCTCAAAAGACACCAAAAAAGAAAAACAAGCAGTGTATATTAAAACCAATGATTCAGTGTATAAGGTGATAAGTGAACAGGTGACTATTGAATGAAGTAAAATCGAGTCGTACCTGTGTCATAGCCAAAAAGGAGACCACCAATGCCAGCGGATAAAGCTAGCCTCATGATATAAGGTGTTTTCCATGATGTACCCCAACAATCAGCGAACTCTGCTTTATCGGCTTTAGTTACTGCCCCTTCCACCATTTTGCTTCCGCACTAAATGTACTATTGTGCTGCAGATAACTTCAGAGAGATTTTTGATGATACTATGTTTCTAGCTATACAATCTGCAAACAAGTAATAATGCAACAAGAGTGAAAAAATCAGAACCACAAAAAAAAAAAACAGATAACACACAAGAAACAGTTTGCTGAAAGTGCACAAGAAACATACACGCAAAAAATTGTGCAAGTTCTACATACTCATTTCACAGTTTCGTAAATCACTATATGATCTATAACATTTTATGATCAGTGGTGAAGGGTGGACACTAGTGCTTTTGACATTTGGTCTGGTTTGAATTACCATTTAGATGGATTAAGTCAAGAACAAATCCTCATTTTTTATATATATACCCCGGTTGTGTTCTACATTGCATCAGCTCTCCCCTGGTTGGTTTCAAGATGAAAACATATTTAAGCAGATATATATACCTTATGTCCGAAAAGCTAATGGATTTAACACATCCGCCATCTGCAAAGCAAACAATTATTCATAAATAGAACTACTACAGTTTGAATCTTATGCTAAAGAAAGAAATATAAGTGGTGCGCGAAAGACAAATATATTTAGAATGATGAATGTTGATTCAAGTCTCACATCGGAAATACAACGAAAAATAAGTTCTCAGTTAATCCCGTTGAAATGAAGCTATTTGAAGGTTCCAAAACAAATACGTGCGATTTTTTACTACAAAACCGACAACACCATTATCAGGCGTTGGGGCCTAAGCAACTAACCTCACAACATGCAAACTTCATAAAACAAACTAGTTTTTTTTTTTTTTTTTAATTATATATCTCTGAAAATCTCATAATTGTTCGAGTTCCATATGAAATTAAACATGCAACAAGATTCCCATTACTCTTCATAAAATCAAGCATCAATGAAGTGGAGGATCATCACTTAAGTTAGAAAACCTAAACATTTACGGAGTCTGACGAATAACAAACATATACGGAATGATGGATGCAAACCTAAGTGCCACATTGAGAATACAAAGAAAATAAGCTGTCAGTTGATCTAACAAAGTTGTGCAAATTTTAACTCGACCGAAAACTAACGATATCATTTAATCGCCCAAGATAATTAACTAACCTCGCAACATAAGAACTTCTTGAAAGAAAACTAGTTTTTCATTGTTATTATTTACAGTATTATTCTTTTTCTGTGAAATTCTCATAATTGTTCGATTTCCGTATGATATACAACTAGATTCTCACTATTTTTCATAACCTCAAGCATCAATCAAGTGGAGGATCATCACTTAAGTCACAAAATCTAAAGATTTACGGACTCAAAGAAAGTATCATAATCAAGCAAACAACATATGCGTGCATGTGATAGAGAAAATCAGAAATACATGAGAAACCAAGCAATTCTCCACGATTGAATGTTAATGTTGGTATACTAGGATGCGAGGGATTTAATTACCTGTATAACTGTATTCAATGTTACGTACAAGAATCAGACAGGTTTTTATATAAATCACACAAGTATGTTGTGAAGATAATGTGCAACTGCCTAGTTTGAGATAATATAGGAGATGTTGTGTGCCACCGGTTGAGAATATAAATATAGAAATGATAAGTCATACCTGATTCTTGTTATTTTTATAACTGTTTCTCCCTCTTTTTCGGAGAGTTATTCAACTCCATGCCAATCCTTACTTTTCGTGTAGGTGTAAAATGTATATTTTCATATGTTCTGTCGTCTGTACTAGATGCCCCTGTATGAGATATGAAAGGACTTTGCTCTGTTACTAATTAATCTATCATTTGTGCAGTGATAAATGACTCCTTAATCTCGTTTCTTCTCCGTCTCTCTAACAAATCTCTCTCTCGTAAACCATAGCATCTAGTAAAGATTTTTGGGGGCTTTCATCGGGTTTTCACAGGTGATAAGCCCAAATTCCTTTATTTTTTAGTTTTCTTATTCAAGATATGTCTTTTTTTATAATAATTTCCCAATTTATTTGGGTTTTGTTAGTCTCTCATTATGAGAGTTTTGTTAGTCTCTCCTTGTGAGAGTTTTGGTTTTGTTCTGGTGTGTTTTGGTGTTTTTCATAACTGAGGTTATAGATCGGCATGATATTTATGGGTTTGATTCAGGGATGAAGGTTATTATGGGATCGAATTTATGGTCAATTGTTCAGAACAGTCGCATAAAAACAAGTACATACATTCAAATCATCTTTAAATTCAAATTGCTTGGTTGCCTCTTTAACAAAGAAGGATTCAACAGCCGATCTCTCGCTTGGTTGCCTCTTCAACAAAGAAGGATTCAACAGCCGATCTCTTTACACAATTGTGTCAGATTGTGTTTATCTTTTTAAGCACTTTGATAATGTGCTAGTAGAGTATGTTCATAGGTCTGCGAATGTTGTAGCTCATACGTTAGTAAGAGTTGTAGCTCATACGTTAGTAAGAGTTACTCATTCTATGCCAGACTTCCAGGAGTGATTTAATGTTGCTCCGGATATTATTTCTGATGTACTGATGATTGATTCGATTTAATATAAGCAAATACTTTTGTTTAAAAAAAATGACTCCTTAATCTTTGCACATTTGACGTGTTAAATGATTTTTTTTCGCTCAACTAATTACCAAATTTCTATAGGATCATTCAATTTAAAAAAAATTCAATCAGGTCACTTAACTAATAGAAGTATTCAATTTAATCATTATACATGTTAAAACTTTCATAACTTTCATGATCATTAAGTCCCGTTGACTTTAAACGAATTTCTGTGAAATATTACCAGATCAACTGCAATATCACATAAAAATAATCTGCCAGATTATAAAACCATCTTATTACAAAAGCCCGGCCCAATTATAACCTCGTGGCCTTTATATAGTTGGGCTCGTGGCCTTTATATAGTTGGGCACAAAACCTTCTTCTTAATTCTTCTTTCTATATATAATAGTCCAACATGGGTTTAAAATTAGTGAGATATTTTATTCATTTATGAAATGACAGATTTGCTCATATTTTTGTTATATTTTTTAAAAAAAGTTGTTGAGAGGAATTGAACCTAAGTTTAACCACTTACTTAGCACGCTCCAATACCACTTATGCTACTATGCCACTTAAATTTTTACCCATGCACTTAATATGTATGTGTCGCATGAGAATATAATTTGATATTATTATTGCAACTTATACAATGACATCTTATTTTTCATATTTGTTGATTTTGTTTACGTACTATCTTATAATATGTGCAATGCACTGTTGTTTTAAATAATAATAGTATGATTTTTATTTTAAAATTTTATTAATTGAATTTGTTAAAGAAGTAAATATGTTTGATTAAGTATAGTTGAATATATATTTCATTAAACAGCAATTTATAAAAATTAGATATTTGAAAAAAGATAAATAATTTTTTAAAATAATTGGAACAGTAAAATTAGGTTTTAAAATGAATATACTTAAAAGGTGGCCCAGGTATATACTTCACTTATATGAAAAAATGAATAAAATTTATAATACAAGTTTATTCAGTATTGATACGATATTTATTACATATAATAGATGTTTATAAATATATAATGATCATGTATACACTTATATAAAAGAAAATTTAT
>PHNY01059059.1:472-12158 GCA_003724115.2 Anethum foeniculum
GAAAAGCAACCAAAGTGTGACCACTTCATCTCATTTTGCACACACAACACTCTCTCATCTCTCTCTTTTCTCTCTATTCGGCCGAAGCCCCCTACCCCATCCCCTTGTCCATTTTTTTTCATTTTGTTCTTCAATCTTCAACCAAAATCCACCCCTATACACTTTATCTACTTGGTTAGTGAGCAAATTATGTCATTTATTTCTTATTTAGAGTTTGCATGTTGAGATCAAAAGTTAGCCAAGGAGAAAAGCCTTGATTCTTATGAATTTAAGGTTTGATCCATAAGGCACATTAAGAGTATATGNNNCAGGTTGAGTGTTTACACTCCCATATTATGGCATCATACTACTTACTACCATTCGGCCATGACTCCATAGGAGCCGAATGGAATGAGTTGATAATGCTGAAGTTTTGTTGAAAAAGTTGTATAAAAATATTGTTTAAGTGATGTTTTTAAGTATGCCTTTGCATGTTGGTTTAAATGATGTTTTATGATGAAATTGCTAGTTTAAAAACCTTGCATGACTATGAGTTAGTTGGAATATAATTTGTTTAAGAGATGCATGTTAGTTGAATAATGGATAAGTCAAGTTGACTTTCAATGGATGTGTAGAATAGGTGGGTGAATTGTAAATACTTAATGCCTAGTAATTATGCACAAATGAAATGATTATCAATGGATGATGTTCGTAAGATTAACAGCTATGAAGTATAGCAAATGACTATCAACGGCTGGTCAAAAGAATACTCTCAATGGATGCAAATTCAGATACCCATTGAACGTGACTTAAAAGTGATGAATAAGACAAATCTGACTGATTACATGGGTTGATACAAGACTCGGTTTGAAAGTGGAAGCCAATGCAGAGATTCTATCTGCTTGGAAATTCGAAGAAGAAAGAAACATTTTATTCCTGTGCAAAACAAGTTGAAGATTCAAAAAATGCAATCTATCAAAGGGAAATCCATTTGATTTGATCAAATCACATGGGAGGGAATGTAGAAGCATCTTACTGGACCTAAAAAATAGAAAATCTTTGTTGTCTATGTTGGGAAGGGTCAAAACAAGTACCACATCGAATAAATAATATAAAATTCTCTGGTATATAGAGCAGCCGGTTAACTCCAATAGTATGAGGCCTTTTGGGGTAATCCAAAAACAAATCCGTGCGGACTCGGCCCAGAGCGGACAATCTCATTACTATTGTGGAGTTATGGCTCGCTCGCGGCCCAACAGTCTAGTAACTTGTAACTTGGTGATATATAAATTAAGTGTAGCAGAGTTAAGTCTCTAAGAAATAATGTCAACTCAAGTGTATTGTAAGAGCAAAACACTGTATATGCAGCTGTGAAATTACCTTATAATTTTCATAGATTATTTCTTAATATATAACTCAGGTGGTGAGCTCAAAAAAAAGTCGGAGATTCAGGTCGCTATACAGTCTTTGAACCATTTTATAACACTTATCTTGAATTAAATTATCATCATCTCATTACCATGACCCCACAATAATACTCACATATACAGAGATTATAGTCTCAGAAATGAAATCAAACTTTAGTATATAATAGTTAATAAATCCATCAGAATATTGTTATTACGAACCAAAAGGCAATCTCCCAAAAGACTTGTTACCGTATAATTCCACTTCAAACTATAGCGGCGGCCAGAAAGTTTCATATGCTTAATTAATTAACATAAGTCTTACTTATAAATTAGACGGACTAACTTGAGCTCATAACCTATCATGCTCAGCTTGCCTACCTGTGGCAAAGGAATCAGCCCTGCAAACAACCAACGATACTCATATGCGTTTCCCAAGCGCTTTCGGGGGGGGGTCTTCTTCATGATCGACATTCTTGGCTTCTGTTGTGTTGTGAGATTTAAAAGAAAGCATGTGTGAGCGATAATGCCCATCAATAGTATAAATAGTTCAAATATAGTATGAACAGTTAACAACACATTTCAAAGTACTAACGATAATTACTAAATCTCGAGGAAAAAATCATTCTGTTTCAGGTACTCACCATACTAGGTACTTATATTTATAATCAAAAAGTTATGTACCAATGTTTGGTATTTAAGAGTTACCGTTTAAAAACTCAATACAGTTCTAGATATTGTAAAAAGAATTAACAATTTACCACCGCTATCAACACCTTCCATAACTAAGCGCATAGGCTTTAGTTACGATGTTGTAGCACAATTCCAATTGGAAGAATAGGAATTTAACTGGAACACACCATGATACTCGGTGATCAGCCGTTGTACCACAAATATAATATTTCTACCGGTAGAATGACGATTTCCTATTCGATTATCACCCTTACCACATTCGGGCCTTTTTGCTAGACGGTGGTGCACACAGTCTCCTACGACATGATGTATTGCGCTACATGCGAGCGTCTTACACTTCCTGACATTTTGGAAAGAGAGATATTTTAGTTGCCCGTGAAATTTTTGGGAAAAAAGATATTTTAGTTATCCGTGATATTTTTGGAAAAGGAGATGTTTTAGTTGCCCGTGATATTTTGAAAAAGGAGATGTATTAGCTAGAAGAAACAGAGAAGATAACACGTTTTAATTAAAAAAATGTAATTGATATTTTAGTTGAAAAAGGTAATTGATTAACGTATTTTGATTTCCGATGATATTTTTGGAAATAGAGGTGTTTCAGTTAAGAAAAATAGAAAAGGTAACTTGTTTTGATTTAAAAAAATAACTACACATGATATTTTTATATAGTTTGTAAAAAAAAATTTACTAAAATTAATTTTTTCAAAATATATAAGTAAGTAAGGGTAATTAGGTAAAATTAACATGTACCAAAAAACAGGTACCGACGACCAAATTCAATGTTTCATCTATTATTATATACTATAGATTAAAGGAGAACACAAGAGCAAAAAGTGTCATTTAATGATCATGAAATTACAACTTTACCCTTATAAGTTAAAAAAATACAAAACTGCCACCCTTTGACTATTTATGCTAAAAATAAATTAATATATGTTAAAATGTATCAAACCCCAAACCTCCTCTTATAAACATCATGCCATCACCATCCATGATGCACTGATTTTTGAGTTTACTTTAAAAATCTTTTGGATAAATCATGTGTTCTCATATTACCAATATTATTTTTATTTTAATATTTGTGTAAATAAAACGTTGGTTTATATCATGCATATGACTCTGTTTCTAATTTTGTAATTTTATGTATAACTACATACTCAATTGTCTTTATAAATTTTTTTTACACTTATTTTTTCGATAAAGTATCTATCAATTATGTTGTTAATTGTTATAATTTATAATTTATATAATACTGGACATGTATTTGCATTGAAATGAAATATTAAAATTTAGATATAAACAGTGCACAAAAATAATTTGATAAATATATGGTCAAGTTAACAGTTGTGAGATTATGAAAAATAGGATGGTATGGTATATAATTACATAAAAAAACAAAAGTTAAATCGATTGAACAAACTCTATACTTCCCTTACACTCGTTTTGTTAATTTAACTTAAAATTCTACATTCCACATAAATGTAAGTGATTCTCAAAAAAATATATAAATTTAATAACATTCATCTCTGTGTAGATACCAAATTATTTTAAAATAAAAAATATGATTTAGTTTTAAGAAATATCAAAATTTTATTTATAAAATCATTGCATCATGCATTATTTATCATAACTTATAGGTCTATAAAATTTAAAAAATATGAGTCAAATTAAGGACTTTTAGTAAACCAATCACTTAGACTTTCAACTATTTAGATGTATAATTTGTTCAAAAAGAAGAAACATTTAAAAATACACAAAACCTAAATGAACTCATTTTTAAAAGATGAAAACCCTGAAAATAGGACATATGTCATATATAGAAATAATGTGATCGATATGTAACTGATGAAAATATGAATGAGATTTTATGTCTTAATTGTTTTTACCAAGATAGAGTTGTCTTCCTCATTTTTACTCAGTTAAATAGTATTTTTTATTTAACAACTCCTATATAAATTTTCATGTTTCAAGAAAAAAGGAGTTGTATCTGAATTTTGTGGGTTTATATTGTTTATATAACTCAATTTTTTTATTTTTCAATATATTATATATAGCTACATACTCAATCATCTTTATAAATTTTATTACACTTATTTTTTGGATAAAATGTACATAAGTTATGTTTTTAATTGTTATAATTTATGTTTTTATATTATACTAGACTTATATTTGCATCTAAGGGTGATTATCAAACCACAAAAACCGCAAAAACCGCCCGCACCGCCCCACACCGCACCGCAAAATATGATTTTTATTTCTTGTGGTGCGGTTGCGGTTTGAATTTTTGATAAACCGCACGGTGCGGTTTGCGGTTTGACATTTTAACATTACGGTTTGAATATATATATATATATATATATATATAAATTCATTTCTTGTTTAACATAATTTAGTGTTATAAATGCTAGTTTAAATATTACAAATTATCGGCATGTTTTTATATTTAATCAATTGCATATTATTTTTAGCCTCCATATAAGCTAAAATTTTAATATTTTTATTTTTAATTATTTTTTTTAAATATATAAACCGCACCAGACTGCAACGCATTTTCGTGGTTTGGTTTATGTCGTTTTTTGAGTTACGTGGTGTGGGTGCGGGTTGGAGATTTGATCAAACCGCATGCGCGGTTTGGTTTGTGGTTCGAGGAAAAAACCACCCCGCCCGCACCGTGATCACCCCTATTTACCTCGAAATGAAATATTAAAATTTAGATATAATTTATGCATAAAATAATTTGATAAGTATATGGTAAAGTTAACAAGCTATGAGATTACGAAAAAGTGTTTAGCATGGTATTGAATTACATAAAAAACAAAAGTTAAAAACGATTGAAAAGATTTATACTTCCTTTATACTATCTTTGTTAACTTCTATATTATACATAAATATAAGTGAAACTCAATAAAAAAAATTAACATTCATATTTGTGTAGATATTAAATAATTAAAATAAAAAATTGGATTTAGTTTTAAGAAAGATCAAAATTTTATTTATAAAATCATTACATCATGCATTATTTATCATAACTTATAGGTATATAAAATTTTAAAATTATGAGTTAAACTAAGGACTTTTGGTCAACTAATCACTTGGACTTTGAATAATTTAGATGTATAATCGGTTCAAAAGGGGAAAATATTAAAAAAATACACAACAAATGATTGAATTTATGTTTAAAAGATGAGAACTCATAAAAAAGGATATTTGTCATATATAGAAATATATAGAAATAATTTTATTAATATGCAAAGTTACATGATAAAAATAAGAGTGAGATTTTAGGCCTTTGTTGCTTTCACCAAGATAGAGTCGTCGTTCTTATTTGAGTTTAAACTCCTAAGTACGTACTCACCTAACTTAGGTGAGATATAAAGACTTTTAAGAGGGGTACATATGTAATTGCACAACTTGGTTATAAATTATAACTCTACCAGTAAAATACACTACGTACTCATATAACTCCCCTTAGTACGTAATTAGGGTCATTTTTCTCTTCTTATTTTTGATAGGTTAGGCAATATTTTTTTCATTTTACAGCTCCTATATAAATTTTCATGGTTCAAGAAAAAAAACAGCCATATTAGAAGTTTGAATTTCTCATATATTCGAGGGTCCTGATTATCTGATCCCTACATACTGCAAAAATATTTATGTTTGCTCAAATACGCAAAAAAAAAGTAGAAGTAACCAACATCTGCCATCATTTGTCGTACTAGCGAACTTATAAACCTCTTTAACCAGGTACTCATCCAAAAAAATCAAAATGACAACTAAATGTGAGGTTTGAAACCAAACAATAAAAGGTTTTAGAAATATTCAAAATACCCTACTAATAACAACTTCTTCATTACACAAACAGCCGTATCTCCATGAATGTTATATAGATTTCGAGTTTTAGACCCTGTGTATAGTATGAAAAGAGTAAATTAGGAATATGAAATTATGACAAAAAAATTATTAATCTTGACTGACTATAATAACTTATCTACCAAATTTTTACTAAATAGTTTGACTATTTACTACTAATCAATTGTAATACTAATGTGCGTATCAAGGCAATGCGTTAGGTCACGAGCGAGAATGTGAATAGTTCACCAACTTCGTTCTTAACATCAATAAATTTGGCACAAAGTAAAAAATAAAATCCATCCTCAACAAATTTCTCCCATGTATAAATAATCTTAATACTGGCGTGAGTATCTCAACTCACTGCAATTTAGTGGTATGTAAAATCGTGAGATCCAATAAAGTTTGGTGCTCCCAAAAAAATGATTATGTAACAAAACTTAGCTCATAGTCACGCGATGCTACCCCTTTACTTTTTAGGCCGTGATTATATCAAGTAACAAAATTGGCAATACAACTTACTTTTCGTATATAAATATGTTCCTGCCTAAAAAAATTCCTTTTTCTAATAAAACAAGAAACAATTTCCAATGAGTGTTTTTTGAGTAATGACTATAAACAGAAGTCAAGGCTAGACAGTGAAGAATATAGGATTTTATATTCCTAAACCTGTTTTTAGCCATGACCACTTTTATGTCGTTGTATCCAGAGTCACTTTACAAGGGTTTGAAAATTGTTTGCGTTTATGAGGATCTAAGTTGTACTGGTTACACAAGAAATATTATGTACTGTGAGAGTTTCGACAACATAATGTAGAAGCGTCTTAAATGAAATTACTTTGAATTTAACAAATAATTCTTTCATAAGTTCGTATATTAAAAAAATGTCACCACATTTGCCTGAGAATTAGTGCAATTGGTAGTTGACCGCATTGCAGTACACATGCACATTTTAGATATTTTATTCTTCTAAATGGCCTTATTAACCTAATTTACACAAAGTCAGGGTATTGTTTCAAATTGTTCTTATATTTTAAGAAATTTTTAAATTACATTAAACTCTTATCATTATGCACCGCTTGTCATCTTAAATTATCAAACTTACTAGGGGTGTGCACGGGTCGGTTCGGCTCGGTTTTTACCGAAAACCGTTACCAAACCGTGCATGTCGGTTCGGTTCGGTTTTTATCTATTAACCATAACCGAACCATTTTAAACGGTTTTTTCGGTTCGGTTAACCGTGCAACGGTTTTGGTTTTTTTCGGTTTTTTTGTAAAAATTAATGTTTTAATATAAAGAAAATTTTATAAATAATATATTCATTAGCATTAGTGTAGAAATTTAAGATAGATAATTATTTTGGTTTGTATGCTGAATTGAGCTTAACAAAATTAAATCAAACACAATATTTCCGGCAGGCAGGTGTACTACTTAATTTAAGATAGATGTACTGAGGATTCTTTAGTACTTATAGATTGGCATTCAGAGTTAACTACAACTAGCACATTTTATATACTACTACTCGCTGGAAGACCTGGAAGACCAAGAGCTCTGAAATGTTACCAAAATTTTGCAAAAACCTCTACACTAAATTGAGAGTATCATTTAAACAGCATACAAATAAAATAAATTAGACCAAATAAATAAATAAATATATATTAAATATTTTTTAAAAATATAAGCGGTTCGGTTTTTCGGTTCGGTTACAGGGATAAAACCGTAACCGTTACCTAACCGTTCCATCGGTTCGGTTTGGTTACGGTTTTTTTCGGTTTTTATCGGTTTCAGTTTTTTTCGGTTTGGTTTTTCAGTTTTTCGGTTCGGTTTCGGTTTTTCGGTTTTTTTTTACTCACCTCTAAAACTTACAACCAAACCCCACGCTATTAAATTAACCTCGACCATTTTTCTCGCAAGAAAATTATTGGCGTCTAAATGTAGGTCCACGCCTTGCATGGGCTGTCTATATACCTTAAATCAGCGGGACCAGGAAGAACATAAGAGTTATCCAAAGATGTAGCACGAAGAATATGAGCCAGAAAATGTAATTTAATCCAAGCCACAATTGTAGTTTTGAAACACATCATGTAGCCTAATTATATCACACATATCACACATCATTTACCACAATTATAATTTCACGTATATTTATGCAAGAACCAAAGATCCCTAAGATAATTTCTCACACATATCAAGATAATGAATAAGGGGAACGTATACCTATCAAGAACCGTAAAATACTGAATTCTGGTCATCTTGGTCATTCACACTTATGATTTGGAGTTCAGTAACATCCTCAAATCCCCGTTGATTCTCAAGAACACGAAGAACACTATTTTCAGAGAATAAAACCTATTTTCCAGAAATTTTTTGTAATTATTATGATTTTTATAATTTTCTTATAAATTTCAATAATTAAGAAACTATCTACAATTTCAGAAAAATAACCCAAAATTATTTAGGGCCTAATTATATCATTCAATAGAAATAATTAGCTGAAAATTAATAATTAATGGGGAATTTTGTTAAAATATTATTTTTAAATAAATATAAAATTATGCCAAAATTCTCCACTAATTATGATTTTTTTTCAAAAATACAAAGTATAAAATATTTGAAAGACCCTTGATTTAATAAAAATAAAATTTATGATTTTTATGGGCTATAACGTCCCGGTATGGGCCCGGTCCGATAAATTTTAGTAACCAAAATATTTTCTAAATTAAAAATATAACCCGGAAGCAAATATAACGAGTGTCAACTCACGCGAAATGATGTAAAATATGTGACACATAAAAGCAGGCTATCAGAAATAAATTCACTTAGCGTATAATTTCATATAATTGTATTTTAACACACTACAAAATATCCGAAAACTATTTTGATCCTTACAGGATCACAGATTACATTCACCATATAACACTTATGGCCAGAAATATATTGAGCTGGAATAAAATATATAATATTTATTTCAATATATCAAAAAATAGTCGTAAAATTCTCGGTTCTTACAGTAATGATAATAACTTTACGTACATATAATATGATATGGAGTAACACAATTAAAATACCTCATTTTTCATAAAAAATTGGATATCAAAGTTATAATAACAACATTCGACAATAATTACACTTTGGATATCGAATCACCTCATCTAAATTTAAAAATAAAATATTACATAATATAATATTCTTATATATGTTTTCCTTACAATCAAACGTACATGTCTTAATTTTAGATCTCAAAATATTACAATAATTAATTGTACATATAAAAAATATATACAGACAAATAAGTGTAGAAAGATAGAACTCTCTATCGAATAATGCATCCACCAAAAATTGCACTAATTAAATATTAAATAATTTCATTACTTATATAAATAATAATCACAAAAACTAAATTAAATTAAAATTAACCTAAACTTGAATAAAATCACATAAATTGAGCTCCAGGAATTTACAATCTTAAACACCATGTTTCTTATACAACTATTATCTAAAATCCTAAAACTCATTTGATAATTAAAATTTAATTAATATACGGGTAAATGGTACTCACAACTTTAATGAATATTGAATGCTGATAATTGTTAAAAATTATTTGAAATTACTCGTTGCATCAGTTCATCATGTTATACAGATTATAATCGATCAGGATTAGTGTTTGTTACTATCGAGAATATTTGAATTATTTGTACTAGCTTAAAACCTGTGCCATGCTCGGGTCTTTATTAAAATTTTATTTTTATTCTGGTTATATATAACTCTAATATAAGTGATTAAATATTAAAATTGATTATTATTTAGTTATTATTTTATTCCGAGTGTTCTGATTTTTGATGATGTAAATAGTATAAAATAATACATGATTAATGAGATTTAAAACATATACCCTTTTTTATATCTTTAGAAATGTTGGGTGGTGTCAACCCAAGTACCAAATCGAATAGATAATAGAAAATTATCTTGTATAAAGAGCAACCAATTAACTTCATCAGTATGAGGCCTTTTGGGACTGACCCAAAAATAAATCCGTCCGGGCCAGGCCCAAAGCGGACAATATCATACTATTGTGAAGTTATGGCTCGCTCGCGTCCCAACAAGTGGTATCAGAGCCAAAGGTTCGGAGCTGGACCTTGTGGGGGTAAGGGGCATTGGGCTACGGTTGTGCGACGTGGGAGGTTCCCCTCGGTGTGAATGCGATTGGGAGATCTGTTGGTTCCTTTGTGGGGTTTCGAGCACATAAACACAGCGGAAAACATAAATTAAAATCGTAAAAACCATAAATAACGAAACCCAAACGTAGGATCCATGCGAAAAATAGATATTTAATTCGTAGATCAGATTGTTTACCTTAAAAGCTTTAACAGTTTATTAATGGAAGAATAACGGAGATCCAAAGCTTGTTCAATCATCACGTATCCCGCTCTCGCGATCTACGCTCTATCGGTATCCACACGAATGCTTGAACTCAAGGATCGGATGTGTACTAGCACAAAGATCGTTTCTTCTTCCTCTCTATCCCTCTTCTCTCATGGTGGCTAGGGTTTTTAATAAAGTTTTTTTCTTAAAAATCAGCCACAAGAGATATTATATAGAGAGAAGAAAAACGAATTATAACTCTTAACTAATTAGGAGTTATTATTGATTCGAAATTCTTATTTGTAGTTAATTAAGTCTCACTTAATTATTTAACAAATAAATTTCAAAATTAATATTAGTAAATTCGAATATCATTATTTATCAAATTAATTAATTCATACTTAATTAATATTATAAATAATTCAAATTACTTTAATTTAAATCCAAATTTAAATTAAATAATTCTTCAAGCATTCTTTGTACGACCCTCTAGGTTATTATTACGTTGGCAATAATTTTAATATCTTATATTAAAATTATAAACAAAGAGCGGCATCTAGTAATACATCATTGCTACCCAAGTAATTATAATTAAATCGGTGATCGATTAAACCTTCCGTGAATAATGTACAATGTAATATAATCCCTTTAACCACATATTATAGATTAAACTCGAGGCATGTTAGGTGTCATCCTCTTCATAGTATAATCCAAGTTTCCTTGATCAATGAGTAGACTATTATACCAAATCAACATTTGAGTGCGGCTACGCATTTCATAGTCTAGCTCACACAAGAGGCCAATAATATCACTCATAAAATAGGAGGGTTAAATCCTATCTAGATCATTCATATTTCTCATACGATTCATAATATACCCGAAGTACACATCATTACCAGGTCAAAGGTAACTTTTATTGTAATCAATGTCTATTAATTCTCATATAGAAATATAATGATTTCAAGTCTAAGGACCATTACATCATTATCACTGTGAGAATTACTTATGATACAACAGACATGTAGAATCTCACATATGGGTCTATCCAGCANNNGTATTTATTTATACTTACATGTGCTTGTGTTATTGACTTTAGTATCATTATACCTATTATCAATGAGATGTGATCATTAGTCAACCAACACGCCAGTCTTAATCCATTATTATTGTCCCATAATAATAATACTCGACTAGGGATAATTAAGAATATTGATACTATTCTCATAATCTCATTTCTAAGTCACGTACTTAGAGATATAGAATGCATATCATGTTCTAAGGACATTTATTAATCTAACATTTATATCGCAGTAAATTAAGAGTTAATAAATTATAAAAGTGAATAATCGATAGAACATTAACATTAATAATTCAAATGTCTTATACTAAAACATAATA
>PHNY01059059.1:22643-33278 GCA_003724115.2 Anethum foeniculum
CGATCGATCCAGAGCCAAACTGTGCTAATTCACTACTGGTAATGATGAAACTGATGATTCTGATTCTGACTATGGTTGTTGAACTTCTGTGTTGTGGTTCACTCTCATATTGAGTAACTCCCCGCTCCACTTGTTTCTCAAAACCACCAATTTCTGAAACAACAGTAGACTTCTCAGTAGAGTTAAACATAGAATTTTCATCAAAGACTAAATTTCTACTCAATATAAATCTACTTTCAGATGGAGACCATATTCTATAACCTTTAACCCCATCTCCATAGCCTATAAATACTCCCTTTTTAGCTCGTGGCTCCAATTTACCCTCATTTACATGATAATAAACAGTACAACCAAAAACTCTTAAATCGGAGTAATCAGCAGGCTTGCCAGACCATCTCTCAATAGGAGTTTTGAGATGAATACCTGTGTGAGGTCCACGATTTATCAGATAACATGTTGTACTAACCGCTTCTGCCCAGAATCTTCTAGTTAGTCCAGCATTAGAGAGCATGCACCTAGCTCTCCCCAGAAGTGTCTGATTCATACTTTCTGTTACACCATTTTGTTGTGTTGTATCCCTGACTGTATGATGCCTAGAAATTCAGTCATTCTTGCAGAACTCATTAAACTCGGATGAGCAAAATTCCAGGCCATTATCAGTTCACAGCCTCTTAATCTTCTTCCCTGTTTGATTCTCCACGAGCGCCTTCCACTGCTTGAAAATCTTAAAGGCTTCACTTTTGTACTTTATGATGAACACCCGAGTCATTCTTGAGAAATCATCAATCATTGACACAAAATATATGTGGCCCCCTAAAGATTCCACCCGGGATGGACCCCAACAATCAGAATGGATGTAATCAAGTGTGCCTTTTGTTCGGTGTGTTGCTTTAGGAAACTTGCTGCGATGTAACTTTCCAATAACACAATGTTCACAAAACTCAAGACATGTGACCTTATGACCACAAAGAAGATCATCTTTTGACAGAATTTGCATCCCCCTTTCACTCATGTGACCAAGCCTCATGTGCCACAAACTGTTCATGTTTTCCTTTTCAATTTACGAGGATGCAACAGAAATAGAACCTAATAATGTAGATCCTTGAAGAAGATACAAGGTACCATATTTAACACCTTTCAGAACCACATCAGAACCCTTGTAGACATGTAGAACTCCACCTTTACCTTTAAAATTGAAAATCTTGTTGTTTAACATACTCAAAGATATCATTTTATTCGTCATAAGTGGGACATGCCTAAAATCATTCAATGTGCGGAAATTACCATCATGTGTCTGATGTTTAACCGAGCCTATTCTAACCGCCTCGCAAACAAAATTGTTAGCCATAGAAATTTTTCCACCGTCTACTGGCTCGTAGGTAACCAGTCCCTGCGCGAACATATATGGTAAGACGCTCCAGAGTCAAGAATCCACATATTAGAGTGTTGCATGCGATTGTCAGCAATGAGAACAATATATTCTTCTAATTATCACCAGCTACAGCAGCAGTACCTGCAGTAGTACCCGCCAATTTATCTTGTTGCTTCTTTTTCTTGGGAAAGTCAGATTTCCAGTGTCCCTTCTTTTTACAGTAATTGCAGATATCATTAGATTTTGAACCCTTAGTAATTGCAGATATCATTCGCAGACTAAACAGACGCTGTTTCAGAAGCAGTTTATTTGTTAAAGGCTTTGTCATGTAGAAACTGTCAAGCTTCAACCATAAACCAGATGCGGTATCCTCCTCCGCGATTTCAGTAACAAAAACATCTGCAAGGCACAAAAAAATTGTTGAGTGTGTCTTTTCTTCGAGACTGGCCTTCTCAGCGCTTCCAGAAGCAGCCAATTTCGTGTTTAATGGCGCCTAGAGCCCCTGTTGCTTTAACAAGGCACGCATCTTGATTTGCCATAAACTGAAACTGTTTCTCCCAGTAAATTTTTTGACCTTCACATTAATACCACCAGACATCCCAGACATCTTTCTCCCTGAACCGAAAATTCAAAACCTAGATATAGATCTAGATGTGGATCTGGATCTGGATCTGGCTCTGATGCCAGTTTGTTATAACGGAAGCAAGAACGACTATAATAATAGGCAGAAGAGAAAAGTTTTATTGATCTTGAGGATACAGATTACAGTATACAGATTACAGCATACGGATACGATTACAGTATATGTTTAGGTTATGCCCCTAGAGAGTTTATATAATACTCTATAGGCGGTTACAGAAAAACCCAGAGAAATAGGCCCAAAATAGATACCCATAATGTAAAACAGAAAATACCATAAAGGCATATACTGATTCAAGGCATATTACCATAAAGGCATATACTGATTCAAGGCATATTCTAACAAGAAATAATAACAAAAATGTTAAATCTAATATGTTGTTGGCGTGAATCGAACCTGAAAACTTTTCTTGTTAACATTTTTAGTATTTTGATTTAACGATTATAATCATTTGATTTGGAAGATCTAACGGTTGTGGTGGGGAAGACCAAAAAATGGCATTGACCAAACTACAAATTATACCCATTTTTAGCTATTATAGCTTAGTATTAGTATAGATAAAAAAAAAAGCTTTATTTTTCTGCATTTTAAAACAAAGTGCATATAACATTTACAATTATTATTTTAACACAATTACATTAGTGGCTAAAAATCATCACACAAAATATATCCTGACCAAATTTTATTAGTCCTACTGAATCGTAAGTTTTCTTTAATAACCAATATTTTTTTAATAAATAACACATCTACGCACCTATTTTGTTTTTGATAATATTCCGATCTTCTTTTTTTGATAATATTCTAACACTCGACATCTTCGAAGAGGAGCACACATGAAATTACAATATACCGATGGCATTACAATATAGTAAGAGTTATCAGTCAATCAACAACATAATCACATTAAAAAAAGTAAAGTGCACTTTGTTTTTGGGGTGCAAGACCACTTTAAATGGCCCTGTGAGGGACTCCTTTCCGCTTTTTTTTCCTTTCAACAATTGTCACCACACAATCTGCTGCAGCTGTGTCCCTAATTCCTGATGCTTCAGCTGCGTCCCTATCTGCAGCAGCAGTTCCGAGGTTAAGGAATGGTGGATCTGTGGATTTTTCCTTCCTTAAGAAAGCCTTCACCTGAATAAGATAACTTTTTGATTTATAAAATCATATTTGTATAGAATGGTGAGGAGTACATAATTATGGTTTCTAGATATGAATCGAATCCCACAAACATACACACCTTACACTCGAGGCTACAGTAGCGGTACGCTGCAGGGTTATGAAGACTCCTTTTGCATATGTCACAGTTAGAACTTGTCTCAGCTACCTCAAGATCCTTGCTCTTGTTATCCAAGGGATGCAGAACTGCAACCCGCTTCTTGTTGCATTTGTACAGCTGCCATCACCATGTAAAACTCCATCAGATGAATAATGAACATTATCACATACAAGATAATGTTTGTACATAATAAATATGCGGGTCAAATTAATTGTCTACATACTATATTGTTATCATGAATACCTCTAATTGTACCACTATGCCTAAATGATTAAATCTATATAATAAAAATTACAAAATCTTGCATAAATGATTAATCAGAATATTTAAATATGATTACAAGACAATAACAAATGAACTTGAAAATTTGTTTTTAAGAGCTTAATTCTTATCATGTACCTGAATCTTGGAACAATCAATCAATTTTTTCAAGTCTTTCCCATCAACAGCATCCTGGTAGACATGTCTATATATCCTTACCATTTTATGTCCAGCGCATGAACCTGATGGAGAGAAACAGTGTTTGCAAATTGCCAAATCACAATCTATGCAGTACATGGTAGTCTCATTGTTGCTCAGATTATGAGTTGAACAACGGTTGAAGAATTCTTTTTGAAGAAATCTTTGAAGCCACGCTGGCATTGAGTGAACTTGTTCCTCCTGAAAATAATTCCTTGTCACTAATCTAAACAAATTAACGTTGATGAAAATTCACTAGACAATATAAATATAAAGAGCAGTATGTATTTAAAAGATAGTTGAAACTTTATCTTTTGTATATCTATAAAAAATTTGTATGGAATTTTGTCATCCTACAAAGAGAAAACCATAGTAATGACACAACTAGAGAGCAATTCATTATCAGTATTGTGAATCAAATAAGCAAGCAATTCATTATCAATATAAACATAGTGATAATTGGGAATTTATGTGAGAAATTACAAGTAGAAATTGAGAAATACTAATTTTTCATTATATCGAGCATAATTCATGTAAATCTATCCAAATTACAAAGCAAATACATGTGTAACAACCAATCAAATAAGCTTGCAGTAATCATACATAGTGAATGTACCTGTTGCATTGATCTTGAATCGTCACACTAACAATCTTTGGAATAAAATGAGGTATTGAAGTTCCCACTTGTGGCTAATTTTGGGAATAGTGTATGCACGAATAAAATGAGGTATTAAAGGACTTTATTTATAAAAATTATAATATGTCTAGCTGGATACCACTATTGGGGTCTTGATAAGAACATTTGGCCAAAAGAATCTTATTTTGAGTTTGTAATGACGATATTTATGTTATTTATGCCTATTTTCTATTCAAGTTTATCATAATATATTAAAAGACAATGTAGAAAAATATCTATGCTATATAATTTGCAAACAGAATGCACAAAAATGCACATAAGATTCTCTATATAATAAGATCTAATGTTACTTGAAAGCGCGTTAATTGGAGTTACAAAATTATTTTCAAAAGATTCCCATATCCTATAAATGATATTAGGTAATTTTATGACTAAATGTGGTTACTGCCAAGGTGTTTATCATTAGAAAAAAATCAAAATTTAGTAATGAGTTTCATATTTAATTTTGAATGACACCTTTCTTATAAATTTATATAGTCGTCCATGTGTTGTATATATCATTTCTCGGTGACTAATTAGTATTTTAAACTTAATGTATGGGGAACATTAGTTATCTAGTCCTTTGGCTCTAGCAAATTGGGTCCTCAAATTATGGAAATTAGGCTCTAATACTTTGATGAATTTTTAGGCTATATTATTTGTTTTCTCCAATAAAAAATGAATATGTACTTTATTTTTTGTTAAAACTTATTACGTATAGGTTCATTATAATAAGTAGAAATCTCTAATGTTTATTTTAGCTAATTTATCTCTTCTATTAGTGTATGTGTTATCCTTAATAAACTGTCAATTCCAAGAAAATCGTTCTTCTTCTTCCCCAACATATAAAGACATAACGATAAACGTGAATAGAATGCAGGCTTAATTATGAGACTTGAGACACAAATAATTTTGAAAAAAAATATGGGCTCACCGTGACCAATTTAAAAAAATATTTGGGCCCATTATCAACATATAAAGACAAAAGGATAACCGTGAATAAAATGTAGGCTTCATTATGAAAATTAAGATACAAATAATTTCTAAAAAAGAATATGGGCCCGCTGTGAGAAAAAAGTAGAATCAAGAGGTAAAATGGATATGAATGCAAAAGCACATGGACCACAATTAAATAATTTATTGGAAGGAATTAGTTATAATTACATGGAAAAGATAATATTACTATTTTGAGCATGAAGAAGGGATATTATAATTTTAACTAAATAAAATAATAATCGGTGATGCTGAACAAGGTTTATCCATAAAATATACCCTTTGAGTGTTTTGATATGTCATCCAACATTAATGCATCTTTTTCAAAAGTCACGAATTCAAAGTGAAATGTAATCATGACTTTTCCTCCAAGAAACATGTCTGAAATGTTTTTACATTTCATCTATTTTACCGATTTGACATTCATCGATTTTCATCTTCACTTTTAAGAGCAAAATGTGTTTACTTCAATTGACTTCACATATGTTGATCTTAAATTTGATATTCATCGAGATGCATGATTGCCGTGCATTGATTTATATTCTTATATTTATTCAGGAAATATATCATACATTGATTCGGGCAATTCATTAATTCAGATAAAAATACGAATATGAATTGATACGATACTAACTAAACATCTGAACCTTATAGAGACAAGTTAACACAACTTAAATTTCTATTTCAAGTACATAAAATCATTAAGAGCATATTTTTATAATCAATATTAAAAACCACGTGAAAAATATTGTTTGAAGATGCCTTTAAAATTATGCAATAATCGATCAACTTAAAATAATGAACTTTGTTTGTTACTACTGAATTTACACGAGAAAATATGTTAATTTGAGAATAAACAACCTCTAACTTGTGCTAATATGCCAATCATGCTTTCATCTCAATCCAGTGTCAATTCTCTAGAAATAGCGATAAAAGAAATATGTACAGAGAAAATGGTGAATTCAAACGTACCACGAAAATTGACACTTCCCACTTGGTGTAAGACAAATTTTGGAAAACTCTAGAACACATGGGCTATAAATATCGCTTTAAATGAATACTTGGATTAATTACATATTTTTTTAATTGATAATATTAAACTCTATTAAGTAATAAAAAATTACAATTGTTTGAATAGAGATTTTAAATTTAGGAGAATAGGTAAAGTGCTAGTTACTAAAAAACCTATGGACTGCCATTTATTTAAACTCTAAAATATTCATTTAAATAATAAGCCCATATACTTATATAGTCTAAGCTACATACTTGTTAAGCCTTGCCTTTGTGTGGCAAGAAATGCTAAGACAATCCATTGTAGTAATGTACCAAGAACAACCTCCAAAAATACCTATGTAAAATAGTGAACATACACATTATGTTTTTTAAACATAATCCATACACTGAAGTCACATACACAATTCCATCTTAATTCATAATGCTCAAAAGAGATATTATAAGAAATATCAAATTATAATAAAAAGTAAAACTTGAGCAAGACTCTTCTCTCTAATGGTGAGTGAAAGTAGATCTACTCAAGATATGGGGAGATCACCAGAGAACACATTACAAAAATTAATTAATTAATTTAATTTAATATTTATACTTACTATATATTCATATTTGAAACAGGGGTGACAATTTCGTGTCTAGTATGGGTCAGGTAGAAGGTACCCGATCGAGGTTTTGGGATTACCAAACACGACCCAAAAATTATTTAAGTTGAAAATCATGATTCCAAACCAACACTAAAAACACTTGTGTTACCAGAAGGTGACCCGAAAATCTATTATATACTACAACGAAGATTATATGTTTAGTGCAGAAATGGAAAGTAGTGTACTGAGATCCTAAACATAGTTACATGGAAAGTGGAACGTACCTGTGGTACTTCGACTCGTCATCTGACCCCGTTGTACCGGTGTCAACATAGTACAACCCGGATAAAGACCCGAATTAGATTAATTGGTTGAAGAAATCAAACACTTCTTTGATGATAGAGATGCTAGAGTTTGCTACAGAGATTTGCGATGATATTGCAGATAATTTATGGTATATAGATGATCAATAAAAAGGAGGAAAAGGGCGGCGAAAACAGGGAATATGCTTTGGTTAAACAGTCGGAAGAATAGAGAATGATGGACAATATCATTTAGTTAAGTGGCCCAATTGTATAATTGAGTGGCCCACTATGTAACGTACAATATGGTATCCACATTGATTCGCTATTGAATTAATTATAATAATAATTTGTGATTATATGCCGAAAGTCACGACCATCTTTGATGCACACTAGTTATAAAAGTTACAATAACCATATAATTTAGATAAAATTGTGTAATACAGTATACAAATTTTAATACATTAACTTAATAATTAAATAAAAAAATGATTTTCTTAGATCTTTGTTTACTTTTTAAAAAATTATTATCTATTACCATGATTAATTAATTTGTAGAGTAAATTGCAATTCGCAACCCCTTGGTTGTTTCAATTGTCACTTTGGTACTACTACTTTTACTTATTGCACTTTACACTCCATAGAAGTTTTGGCGTTGCAAAAAGCACCCCTTCCGTCTATTTCAGCGTTAACGTTAAAAATTTAATTTTGACCCTCAACTATAAGAATAATTTTCCAATATTTAATTGCATTTTGACCATATAATTCTAACACATTTTTCATTTAAACCCTTAAAAAATTTCATATAATTTCAACCTTCAAATATAAGAATTGTGCACTTTAACCCTTTTATTAAAATAATCTTATATTTTTTCAGAAATTTAAGAATTTTAGAATATTTCAAATATATTTGGAAAAGAAACAAATATATATTATTTTATTACAATTTGAGCTTGATGTAATCTCTTAAATTTTAAGAATAAAATTAAGAGATTAAAAAAATTGCGAAAAATGTTTGAATAATTATCAAAAAATTTAGTATTCTTGTAATATTCGTAGTAAATTCAATCCATATCAGATTTCTAAAACTTTTGATGATTTTAAAAACCATTTCAGTTGCCTATAACTTTCATTCATGAGCAAATATGTTTTAACTATTTGGAAAATTTTCAAAAATTCAGAACTCTGTTTTTTTTTTTAATTTTTCATTCAGTGTACATTTTATCTAATTCTCAGCTCGTTATAATTCTGTTTCTGATGACCCTTATCATTTTGGATAGATCGTTTCGTTATCTACAACTTTCTTTCTTTGCAATTTTTCAAAAAATATCGTTTGAAGGGTCAAAAAAACTTTAATAAAGGTATAATTTTAAAAAACGGGTTTAAATTGTACAATTCATATAGTTATGGGGCAAAAATGTAAAGTAACTCATTTAAGGGTTTAAATGAAAAATGTGTTAAACTTTAAGGGTCAAAATGTAATTAAACATTATTAATTTACTATATTACCCTAGACTTATTTAACGATAACGGTAAAAATAGAAGGAACGGGTGCATATTGCAGCGCCCAAACTATTCTGGGATGCAATGTGCAATTATCAAAAGTATTAGACCAAAGTGACAATTGAAAGGACCAAGGGGATGCGAAATTCAATATACTCTAATTTATATTACGATTTCCTATTAGATGTCCATCAATTGTGTCCCTTAAACTTTTTCATGTTAAAATTTGGTCAACCTGAAATTGACCTAAATTAACGACCTCAGTTCTTATTTCTTCTGTCAATTTCGTGTCTATCGGTTGATTTGTGCCGAATCCTAATTTGAAACAAATAATTAATTGAATTTTTTCAAACATATTTTGTGGATTTATTATTTATTTAAGATAATGTATTATTGATATGATATTTAGCTTGACATCGATTCTATTGGTGTTTAAAAATTAAGGCAGAGTTCGGCAACATTATCTGATTTCATTTTATGATAAGAAATCAGCCAATGCATTCTTTGCACCCATATGGAATTTTTAATCTAAATCTATTCTGCAATATATAGATATGTATATGTATATATACAGACTAGTTTATTTAGTAAGAACTTTTGTTTGCAATCATGTGTATTATTGATGATAACTCAACACTAAAGCATAATTTGTGTAAGTCATTTTCTAGCCTGTCAATGGATAATACCCTTATTGATTATCCATTGATAAGGAAGCTTATTTATAGATAAGTATTTTTGTAACACATTCAGCTAAGTCTTATGTTACTAGTTGATAGGTTAGTTGAATAATGGATAAGTCAAGTTGACTTTCAATGGATGTGTAGAATATGTGGGTGAATTATAAATACTTAATGCCTAGTAATTCTGCACAAATGAAATGATTATCAATGGATGATGTTCATAAGATTAACGGCTATAAAGTATTACTAATGACTATCCACGGCTGGTCAAGAGAATACTCTCAATGGATGCAAGTTCAGATACCCATTGACAGTGACTTAATCGTGATGAATAAGACAAATCTGACTGATCACATGGGTTAATACAAGAATCGGTTTGAAAGTGGAAGCCAATGCAATGTGCAAAACAAGTTGAAGATTCAAAAATTGCAATCTATCAAAGGGAAATCCATTCGATTTGATCAAGTCACACGGGAGGGAATGCAGAAGCATCTTACTGGACCTAGAAAATAGAAAATCTTTGTTGTCTAGTAACTTATGGTGATATATAAATTAAGTGTAGCAGTGTTAGGTATCTAAGAAATAATATCAACTCAAGTGTATTATAAGAGCAAAACAATGTATATGTAGCTAAGAAATTACCTTATAATTTTCATAGATTATTTCTTAATATATAACTCAGGTGGTGAGCTCAAAAAAAGTCAGAGAGTCGGAGATTCAGGTCGCCACACTGTCTTTAATCCATTTTATAACACTTATCTTGAATTAAATTATTATCATCTCATTACCATGACCCCAATATAATACTCACACATACAGATATTATAGTCTCAGAAACGAAATCAAACTTTAGTATATAAGAGTCAATAAATCCATCAGAATATTATTATTACAAACAAAAAGTCAATCTCCCAAAAGACTTGTTACCGTATGCTTCCTTCTTGAAACTATAGCGGCGGCCAGAAAGCTTCTTATGCTTAATTAATTTACATAAGTCATACTTATAAATTAGACGGACTAACTTGAGCTCATAACCTATCATGCTCAGCTTGCCTACCTGTGGCAGAGGAATCAGCCCTGCAAACAACCAACGACATTCATGTGCGTTTCCCACACGCTTTCGGGGGGGGGGGGGGGCC
>PHNY01059062.1:10678-20976 GCA_003724115.2 Anethum foeniculum
CAAGCAGATTCAAGTTCAGAAAAATATAGTTGTATAGTGAATCATCTTAGTTCTTACTAGGAAGCAGCTGTGTACAATATTCTTGTATCACAGATTTTCTAAGCAATATATCTCTGGTGGAAGAACAATCCACCAAAAAGTTTTTAAAGCTTGGTGTCAAATTAATACTATGTTTCGAATATATATATCTATATCTATCTGCATCTCTGCAATTCAAACACTGTTAGTTATTGTCATCATTTAGCTTAAGAACTGGTTGAAGAAAATAAGAAAAAGTTTACTGAATTCCATTCAACCTCCCTTCTGTAATTCAGTTGCTGCATTATTGGGAACTAACAGTATGATGTGCTACTAAAATGGTGTTTTGTTTTATTTGCAGGACTTACCTGCCCCACCTCCTACACCTCCCCTTACAGAGTATGAAAAAATAAGAGCTGTCAACATCACCATTAACAATCAAGTGTACAAGAAGCTAGATTTGCCTACACTAGCAACATATCTGACAGTTGAAATGAAAGAAAAAAAGAGAGGAAAAGACCATATTCAAGAGGAAGGCTCAGAGTATGATCCTGGAGCAGAGGATACAGAAGATGATGATGATGGAGAAAATAAAAGAAAGGTATGTCATTGCTAGTTGCTCATTTTTCATAATATCGGCAATTTTTTTGTTAGCCTGAAAATTTAAGTTTATTGCTTTATTTTTTTTCACTTTAGAGGTCTAAAAAGGAATTGAAGGGAAATCTTACAAGTGGGCCGACAACCCGCTCACAGTCAACTGCACCTCAGAAGGATGCACTAACCCCAACACCAAGGACCTCAGTTCTAGTAGAACCAGCTAAACAAATCCAGCTGCCACAGATTAAGGGAGTGGGAACTATGACTAACTATCTAGCTATGCGGAAGCGTCAACAGACCAAAAATGTTCAGAAAAATGCTACAATTGCTAGTGGAAGTGGAATTCAGAATGACAGAGTTGATGCAGAAGATGTGTTACCTGATATTGAAGAAGAAGAATCTGAAGAAGGTTAGCATCTTTAATTTCGTAATTATCGCTCTTTATAGTTTGCACTTGAATTATGTATGAATTTTTTGTGGTGCTAATTTTATAACTTTTGATCATATGTACTTGATGATTTAAGTTGAAGTTCCTAAAAGGACCCGTGGTGCTAATTTTATATCTTTTGATCATATGTACTTGATAATTTAAGTTGAAGTTCCTAAAAGGACCTGTGGAAAAACAGTTATGAATAAAGTTCATACAAGGCTCTTTGAGAAAAGAATCATCATTGGCATGAATGCGGATTTTCAACCTATTTCCAATGATGACAAAGTCGTGTCAGAATTTGGTCAATTCTTGGGGACATTAAAGAAGTGTGTGCCACTTACTTATAAGTCTTGGAAAGATGTTCCTGAAAATTTGAAGACCACCTTGCTGATTATGTTAAGGTAATTTTAAACTATAATTTTGCTCTATATTCTTGTCGGTATTGAAGATATTGGTCACAGTAGGCATTATTTAATTATTTTATATTTGATTTCTATATAAGCAATGGTACGTATTCCCCGATGAATTGGAAGGCTGGGTTCTGAAGTCGATTAATGCAGATTGGAAGTGGTACAAGAGTCGTACCAAAACAAAACATTTTTCTGCTTATGCTACTGATGAGGAGAGGTTAGAAAACAGGCCTGATGATATTCCACTAGAGGAATTCAAACTGTTGATGCAGTATTGGGGAGATCAGGACGTTAAGGTATACATATGAATTTTGAGAGAAAATTATTATATATTTTGTCTCTTTCGAGAACTTATTTTATCATGTTTTTATAGGCCAAGGCGCAGAAAAATGCTGAAAGTCGGCATACGTATGTAGACACACACACACTGCTGGTACAAAATTATTTTCACAAATTCAACACAAGATGGTAAATACCCTTTTACAAAAAAATATGATTTTGTACATATTGTTGATTGAGTATTTATGTTTATCTAATTTAATGATGTTCTTGTGATTGATTTTTTTTTCTTCAAGTCTGGTATAGTAAATCTAGCTGCAAAATGATCAGTACAGAGTACCCTATGACCATTTTCAATCTGAAAATCATCAGTATACATGAACATTTAATCTGAAAATCATAAGTACTAATGATCAGTAATTATTTCTAGTTGCATAATTGTAATTTTATAATAGCATATCATTATACATGAACATTTAATAATTTGCTTTTCTTGAATTATATGTGCATAGGCCAAGGATTCAGATATAGCAGTATTTGCTAAGACTCAGAAGAGAAAACCTGGTCGCAAGTACAAAACTGATAGAAGAGTAACTAAGTTCGTAATTGTAAGTAATCTGATTAGTTCATCACCTGATCGACATATTGTTTAATTAAAATTATTTCAACTGGTGTGCTTGTGGCTTTATATTGTAGGACAAAATTTAAGATGTGCTCAGAAGTGATTTATCAGGACCAACTGATGGTGTGGATGAACTTTTGTTGAACCCGAAACAACATGGTCCTTCCTGGCTTATAGGGAGATGTGTCAAGCCTCCCAAAGGTTCAAGCTATGGCCCTTCAAAATAACAAATCAGCGAATTGACAACAAAATCAGGCAAGAAGTTGCTAAAGAAATGGAAGAAAAGATGAAGAAGCAGTAGGAAGAAGTTGATGCCAAGATGAACAAGATGCTAGAAAACTTTACTTGGGTGCTGAATAAATTAGGTGAAGCAAACCCAACCATCAATGCTAATATGGCAGAGCTTTGTGCCACAATATCAAGTGACCATGATGGCACTCCCATTACTGGAGGAGGTGCTACTAATTAGTAAGCTGGAGTGCACTCTGTTTTTTAAGTCTATTGTTAAGTTCTTTAATTAGGATTTGAAGTTTGTATTTAAATTATTTAAAACTTTGGTTTGGTTTGTGCTTGGTGATTTCTAGACAATGGTAGGTTAAATATGGTGTATGGGGATGTTGATTTGGTTTTTGTTTGGTTTAAGACTTGTGTCTTATTTATGGGAAGTACATATTTTCAAACATTTCCAGGAAATGTTTTTTTTGGATAAGTGTTGCAATAGGTCTAATAAAATGTTGCTAGAAATTATAGTAAATGTGTTGCAATAGCATAAAAAAGGTTGCATTAGGTTTGTACTAGTGCACCCAGAAGTGGGCCCCACATGTGGGGCCCACAAATTTTACAAAATGTCAAACACTTGCTGCAACACTAGTCAACTTCTACTGCAACCCTGATTAATGTTGCAATAGGATGTTAGTTTAACACATATCCCAGTGTTGCAATAGAGTCAACTGGTGTTGCAGTAGGGTGTTTTTGCAACTGCTAAAATTGCGACCCCAAAAAAGTGTTGCGGTAGCGAATTTAGTACTTCTAGCAACCTTTTTTTGGTTTGTTGCAACACTTGTTGGAAGTTGCAGTATGTAATCTATGGCGTAGTGCAAGTTTATTATAATAAAATACTTCTTTTCTCTCTTCTCCCTATATTTTATTACGAATCAAGGATTAAGTATGCTAATCAATAAGATTAGTGAAAAGGTTGAGACCTCAAAATAAGTTCAAGAAGATAATTAGAAATCATGAAATTCTAGTCCTAGATGCAAAGGTTCAACATTCTAATCTCCATATTAAAGCCACGAAGGTCAACAACTCGATTCTAGATTCTTGATTAAGAATTTAGTGTTTGAAGATCAAAGCCGGCCTATTAGACCCCATTTAAGGGCTTAGGCCGACTAGAAAGACTCTCGAGCTTGACCTCAAGTGTTTAAAGACTAGAGCCGACCTACCATAGCCCATTTAAGGGCTTAGGCCGACTAGAGAGGCTCCAGGACATGACCTTGGCCGACCAACTTCAAGATTGGTGGTCCAGAACACCTCATTAACTCTAGAGCCTGAACAAGGAGCAAGAAACTTGAAACGAATGTTCTTTTGTTGGCACTTAAAGTCACGAAAACAAAAAAATATACTTCAAATGAAGAAGGTCAGCAAAACCAGAGCCGGGCCTCAACCTCCTCGAGTGGCTCCGACCTACTAGCTCCATCCGACCAAGCCCCCGAGGGAGGCTCCTGCCGACCAGAGTTGTGCCTCGACCTCCTCGGCAGGCTCTGGCCAACTAGCTCCAGCCGACCAGGCTCTCAAGGGAGGCTACGACCGACTAGAGCTGTGCCTCAACCTCCTCAGGAGGCTCCGACCAACTAGCTCTGGCCGATTAGGCTCTCGACGGAGGCTCCAGCCGACCAAAGCCTTACCTCAACCTCCCAAGAAGGCTCTAGCTAATCATAGCCGTGTCTCGACCTCCTAAGGGTCGATCATCTCCGGCCCACCAGGATCGCGAAGGAGGCTCAGGCTTACCAGAGCCGTGCCACGACCTCCGCAGGAGGCTCCAGCCGATCAGAGTCATGTCTCGGTCTCTTAGGGACCGATCAGCTCCGGCCAACCTTGCTCGGAAGCAAGGCTCCGGCCGACCAGAGTTGTACCTCGACCACCTCGGGAGGCTCCGGCCAACCAGAGTTGTATCTCGACCTCCTAAGAGCCGAACTGCCCCAGCCGGCCCGGCTCTGGCACACCAGAGCCAGCCTTGGACTTGATTTTGGGCGTTCATCACCGATATTTCGGTCCAAAAACATAACTATTTAGATTTTTGGATTAGCCCCGATAGGGTCAACTAGCGTAATCTTGTTCTTAATTAGCCTATATTAAGGTTAATTAGCGAATTACGAAAGCCAACTAGCCCCGATTATGGTCAATATACAATCTTGTTCGTAATAGGCATGTATTAAGGTTAATTAGTGACTTGTGCATGTTAATTAGCCCCAATTAGGGCAAATTAGCAACTCTTACCCTATAATTAACCTATGTTAAGGTTGAAAGGTGACAAATGCTAGTTCTTTATCCCCGATTAGGGCAAATTAGCATGAAACGCTACTTGGTTAGCATATATAAGGGCCCAAAGTGTGAAAAATCACTCGAAAGTAGATATGACGTTGTAAATGTGTAGGTCGCTCGACACTTGGCAATATGATGACCCGGGAGGGGATAATAAGACCCCGAGTAATGATAAGGCCATTATAACTTCCAAAAAAACTTGAAAGTTCCTAAAAGTTGGGGGGCAGATGATATGGGCTAAAATGTAACTCTTAAAGAAATAGTTAATGTTGCATTAATTATGCCTAGTTTGGTCCAAAAACCTAGGCCCAAGGCCCAGTCACGAACACGAATGTGAGAGTTCGTGGTCCAAGGCCCAACCATAAACACGAACATGGCAGTTCGTGGTCCAAAGCCCACTTACGAATGCGACCGTAAACCAAGATATCTTGTCCAACATGGAAACTAACTCCTATAAGGAAGGATTTAGAATCTACCAACTCAAGGAGTCGGAATTACCATCTAAGAAGGAAACTTGTCCCCCCGTCTCCCAACCTTAATTTTAGAGACCCTAGATACAAACATCTATATAAAGGACTCTACCCCTCGTTCTAGAACTACGTTTTGACTTGATTCTATAAACATACAGAGATACGTAGGCATCTTGTAAGGATCGATTTAAGTCTCGAACACAAGCACGACCACTAAAGCTCGAAGATAACAAAACCTAGCATTAAAGAAAAATGAAACACTACTTTTTATTCCATAACAGTACACAACTACAAACAATTAATAATATATTAATAAATACCAGATATCGTTCCTCAAGAACTCTCTATTTGTATAAATCATAATTAATATTGAACAATTTGATTATTGAAGACAAGAATATAGTTTTGAATTTGTAATTAAAATAATCAATTAACAACTAAATTAACTAACTAATATTATACTAGCGAAGAGATTTGGATAAGTTCAGATACCAGAAACTGACTCAAGATAATTACTTTCCCATAATATATGTTCATCTCGATAATAAAGCAATGTGATACTACATCAAGATCACAATTAACTAACCTGAAATTCAATAATCATAGATTTCTCTCAAAATCACTATTATGTAATTAAACTAACATATGTCTATGCCCAATTTAACTTCCAGAATATAATTAAGCAACAATTTCACACGGTTATGCAAGGTAACAATGTATGTCTATACTGTTACAAAATTAATATCGATAGATTTAATCATGCACCATTCAAGTATTGCGTTAATTAACTATAACCCTCTCAATATTACAATTAACTCATTAACCTACTAAAGTTGATCATATAATAGCAAGTACTATCATGAAAAGCACATAAAAGAATAAACCCCCAACTGCGTATAATACTTCTTATCAAAACACCAGGAATTCCATACTACGGTTTCATAAAAATACAAACTCGTATAAATTTAGTTCATAATCAACATATCAAAATAGCTTCAAGGTGACCAAAACATGTTCATCAGAAGAGATATATTAAATATAAGAGAAAACAACGCCAACGGAATATTTTCAATGGCTAAATTCTTATTTGTTGATGGTTTCTTCTCTTCCTCACTAGTGCAGCTACTTGTCACTTGCCTCATATGTATTAGGTCTATATATATCTAATAATCTCTCCAATAAAAGTCTTTTAATGATTTATTGCAAATACAAGGAGGTTTTACAATCAGAATTGAATTCGAGTAAAGTATATTCATGGTTGACTTTTTGACTCTGATTCGGCTAGACTGTGAATTCAAGACCAGTTCTGAATTAAAGCACTTCTTATAATTTTTCTTCGGGAATGTTGAATCATCTGAATCGGAATTGTAAAACTCCGTTTCTGGTCCAAACAGTGTAGACTTTCCAAAGTGTCCATAAAATCCAAATTTAAATCAAACAAAAGTCCAACTCTTGCTATTTAAATTCCAACTCTTCCTTTATTAAAACTCCTTGATACCTAAAATAAAATATTATTATTTATTAAATAAATTCAAACCAATGCAAAATAACCAAAATATATGGACAATAGTAGGATAAAAATGCACATTTATCAAATGTATATATTGGGGAATTTATAAAAAATATTAATGTCTTCAATCTCTTTTGCTACATTTAATGTGTTGTATATGAACTTGCATCACAAGTTGAAACTAGTTGCATATGAGGTTGTACAGTTGCATTCCAAGTTGCATATAAGGTTACACCATATTTTTTCAAAAAAAATTACAACTTTGGTATTTTGAAAAATGCCATATTATTTGAAAGGTGTATTAATTGTGTGCATCTATTATCCATAAACTTTATACTTAACATTTTCGGTTGTAGTTATAATTCACTATATTCGTTTACATATTGTATTAATACACGTTTGGTGAACCATTATATCTTTGTTTAAAAGTTGATATAGTCTAATTTTTTGCATATAAAAAAAATTATAATCTAGCATTTCAATTATTAAGTATCGCAATTAAACCGCTTACGCTATAATCTTGTATACACGTTTTGAAGGATAAAAATATTTTTTTAACGTGTTAACTTAGTTGAATTCGTAAATTATAAGGACTATTTTAAAATTTATTACATATTAAAATAATTTTTAACACAATTTAGATATTAAATAGGTTATTTTTAGGTGATATTATTACCTTAAAATTCAGAAAAAAAAATTAATAATACTATGATGTACAAAAAATAATAGGGTATCTACCAAGTATGACTATGCTTACATTTTCTTGCACTTGTTTGATATATGTAGACTATAAATCATGCTATTTTATGAAATTTAGTTGATGTCCATCCATAACATATGCTAAAAATATTTGGACACTGACTACGTGATTGAAATGGATTTTTTATAGTAGTCCCTTGTACTATTAAAATTATATTTTTATAGTAAAAAAATTGTGGTTATAATTATTTGAAACGGAAAGCATATTGATAATTTATCTTAAAGAAAATTGGAAATAAATATTAATGAAAAGATATTAAATTTGTTATTTATGTGTGTATGCACACTACAGAAAAAGTGGTTTAAACCGACCACTCAAAACCGACCGAACAAGTTTTGGGCTGCTAAAACCGACCGCTTGAAAAATAGTCGGTTATGTCTGTTGAGAAAAGAAAAATGGCACCGTTTTAGCTAACGTGGCTAATTTAAAACCGACAGGCTTTATGTGGTCAGTTATAAGTCTGACATGGCAGGATAAAACCGATCGTTACGGTGTGGTCGGTTATGTGTTCGACCATAAAAAAAATTAAAAATTCCAGAATTACCTTTTATTATATTTTTCTATTTTTTTCTTTTTACTAAGAACATAACCAACCGAAGTCAACATATACAAAGTGGTCGGTTTTAAAACAGACACCAAGGTAAATGTTTATAACCGACCACTTCATAACCGATCATTTGTGGTTAGGAGATGGTCGGTTATGAGTCCACGTGGTCGGTTTTCTTGGTATTTTTTGGTAAAAAATGGTCGGTTATATGTTGCGTCGGTCAGTTTTCTAGGTATGGTAACAAAAAAATTGCAGCAAACTGCAACATTCTATTCCCCCGTTGGCAAAACAACCAAGCATTTGATAAAACCGGACTAATATCATCTGCATTCACATATTCTAATCAAAGTAAACAATAAAAATGCATCCGCAATCATATATTCTAATCATGCAAACTAATGAACTAATTCGAGAAACTACCATTTCGTCATAAATCATAAACCACCATTCTAATAACATTCAATAACAATTGTGCCTAATTGTCCAATATATGAAAAATGTTAAATCCATTAACCACCATATAAACATATCATAATCATTAAATTCGAGAAACTAATAGTCTATACTTTCGGTACAATGACCAAATTAAAATGTAATACGGAATCGCCCATATTAAAAACTAAAACATCTTCGGTCTTCAAGCGTAATGATTGTGAGAGAGCTATCCAACGTTGATCATGAATTCTTANATCTTCTTTTTAATTGTCAAGTTCCAAACATTTTCACCTTGGCTGATTTGTAAGACATCGTTATGAGTCCATAAATCGGTGACTGATGTGAACTTGCTTGCGATGTCCTACACATAAAATCGGTGACTCGTATGATTAAAAATTATGTAAAATGGGAATTTTGAATTTTTATCCACCAAAATAGTTAAAATGCTAAAACACTTACAATGCCATAACAATAATCTCCCAAATGGGAATTTTGAATTTTTATCTTAAATTGACCATTAGATAGTTCGCTCGTAGAACCTAAAAAATTAAATTGATTAATATTAACAAGAAATATAAGGATTGTCAATTAAAAATGAAGGGATGCATAACAGTATAAAAATTTATACCCGTAGAATGTTACTTCTCTACTGCATCAGGACAAAATACAATTCCATCAAATCGCCCATCGCCACAATAAGTAAGCACTGCAGCCTCTCCTTCCTGAAAATTTTTTAAGCCAATAATCATCGCCGGAGGTGAGTAAGATCCCGTGAAGGTTTTGCCATTTGGTAAATTAACGGTAATTATAGGAGGTAAAAGATGGCCAAACCTATGGAAAAAAGCCGGGGTCAAGGCCTGCATTTGAAGCACATAACAAGTTCTATATAAAACACATATAAAGCGTATATAATGCATTAAAAGTACTATGNNNNAAATTTACTATCTGACCGATTTCCGCTAAATGTGTATCAAGACATAATGAAACAGCCTTACATCCAACCATCGTAAGTTTATCTTAAAACAAAAAAACAATTAGTAATTAACAAACAACTACAAATTATTAAATAAACATGTACTGATTAAATAAAGTATTATTAATTACCATAGGTCAGAGGATCATACTCAATCTCCGTTGCATATTCATGCATGACATTAACCAAAAAGAGGTTGTTGCCCTTGTAGGTAAACATTGCAGCTATACCATATTTTATTTGGAATTTCTTGAAAAATACATCCACATTTTTAAAATATCCATTTTCCTGATCGAATCTCATGCTGGTCTTTTGAGCATTTGGAAGCTCAAAAATAATTCTTTTGGGCATCTCAGCTCCAAAGGCCTTTAAAATCGGCGGTGGTATGATCTGCGCAACAAAACATGTAACATCCCCAGATCTGGGGTTGGAGATCTGAGTTGTTACGGTCTTTGATTCCATTATAACACTTAACTTGAAACATAATTATCTACTTGCATGCTCATAAACCCACAATAATATACTCACACACAAATAGTTATAGTCCCAGAGATGAAATTGAAATAAGCATAAGTATTTAGATCGACAAATTAATATTACTACTATCCCAAAAGATTAATTAAACAGTTTACAATCCCTTGCCATCATATTACATAGTGATAATAATACATAAGTCTTGAAAACCAAAGACTGACAGACTAGCTTA
>PHNY01059068.1:1421-12236 GCA_003724115.2 Anethum foeniculum
TTTCACCTGTATCAACACAAACTTCTTCGAATACCCTTAACCATTTATTCCACTGATAGCTTGAACATATTAATGAACTTCTGACAGTGCTTTGCCAAGGATTTCTTCACTGTAGTCTTTTTTGATCCATGTATATACCAAATCTTCAATTAGAATAATTCCAGTGACCATGGTATTATTTGCAAGTCCTGTTCTATGTTGAGTTATCAAACCAGGCATTGTTGAGATAATAAATTTAGCTTCAATCTTGCTCAACATTAAGTAATGATATATCTGTAGAGCTAGTAACAGAGTAGCAATGTAGTGTAATGTAGTGTAAGAGTATGTATGTGTAGATACTCAATATTTCTCTTCGAGCTTACTGGATATTTCTAGAGAGAAAGAACTAGATTGTAAAGCAGCTAAGTAATTCACAACTTAAATTGTTCAACGAAAACAAAAAGGGAAAAGTTACTTCAATCCAATCAAACCGTTATATTGTTTGTCTTGTTTAAAATGTTTATTTTCAGTTTTTCTTTTTCTTTAAGTAATTATTGAAACAGTTAATCAATTCTTTGGACCTTGTTGATAAATGGGATTAACATAGTTCGCGAAATTATATGGAACAAAATTATATAAAAAAATCGACTAATATTTATAAATTTATGACATATTTATAAATATATTGATAATTTTGTTGAAAAAAATATGTTTACTATTAAAAAAAAATTATTCATTTTTTGGTTGATGTATAACTTCAAATATACTTTTATTTAACGTTACATATTGATTTCTAAGAAATAAATTAGTATAAATTATCATATATAATTTGGAGTTATAAAATTAATCTATATAAAAAATTTTCTTTTAATATTTTAAATAATATATATACATACACAAACACACACACACACACACACACATATATATATATATATATTGTTACTTTTATTATTTGATCATCAAATAAATTTACAATGTTATGGCATGGGAAAAATTATTTATGTTAAAATGTCAATACTAGTTTTCTTTTAAGTGTCCTAGAACCTGAATTTTGTTAGACTTCTTATTAATATATATAAATTGTTTATTACATAAATAATTTGTTAAAAACTTGTATAAATATCATAAAAATATGTAAGTTCTATGTGTAAATTTTTTATAATTTTATACAATATCAACTTAGAGAATAATATAAAAGAAATAGATATTTGTGAGGGTGCCTAATAATTTCTCATATTAATTGGAGGGTAAAGTTTAGAAATTGGTTAAGATATTCTTGAAAACACAAGTATTTCACTTAACCTAACCTAAAGTTGCATTTAATATAATGTCTTCCGCTCTTTAACATGATAATTCTATATTAGCTGACGTGTAATAATTGTACTTCAACTATATTGTATATGTAATTAGTCTAACCTACTATAAAAATTCAAATATAATAGCCTAACAGAATAAAGATTGATATGTGCAGTAATTTCAATATAAATATGTATGTTACATGCACGGTTACACAACATATTAATAAATTAAGTGTTTACTAATGATCAATAAATTATAATTATGCAATAAAATTTTATTAAGAAAATGAAATTAAATATATACATTCTTTTAACTCAAATTGATAAAATAATTTAATATAACGAATTAACAATAATTTTTTTAAAAAAAGTAAATGATGATAATTTTGTGCATCATTTTTTAAAATTATTTCCCTATCACAAATATGTTACTCACTTTATATAAAAAAACATTTATAAGTTAATTAGTTTTCAAATGTTATTTTTAGTTAGATTTGTTCACAAATATAATTTTCAAAAACAATTTATATATTTAATCAATATAAAATGATGTAACCAGCTTCTAGAATAAATATTATGAATGATGTAATATAAGTGTTTGGAATCGGGTAACTTCCAAGAAACAATTTCAATTAGCGGCTTGGTTTTGACATGTTAGGCTAATGTTATTGATCATTAAACAAAACCCTTTTCCTTGAGGAATAATGCACTTAATATAAAATATATCTTTTTGTCAAAAAAAAAAGAGAAATAGATTTTATTTTCACCTAGAATTTAATGCAAAGTATTACAAGAATTTTTAATGATACTAATAGGCATTGTAATTTTGTATTACTATTTTTTAATTTTGTAACCACTATTTTGGTAATTGAAAATTGAAGAGAATGATTATGTGAAATGCTAAAAATTAAAAATATTCAGTATACTTTCAAAATTATAATTCAAATTATAAGTTATATTAAAAAATCACTTAAATATAAAAATGTTAAACTTATGGTATCACTAACATTTCATATGTTCTGAGCAAATATTAACACTGTGTTATATAATCTGAGTAAGGAAATGATAGAAAATGATTGTTTTTTTACTTTCTTCCGATCTTTTCAAAAATTTAGAGAGAATTCTAAAATCAAATATAAAAGAAAAAAAAACTTTTCTTCTTTTCTTTTCAGAAAATCATTAAAATCATTCTTCCAAAAATATGTTAGAACACATTGTAAGGGATTAAGCTCAAATACAAAAGCTGATATATATATATATATATATACCCCCGCCAATTTTGGATGGGATACAGTTGCCGCAATGTTTCATTGCGGCTGCCGCAATGAAATATTGCTGTAGGAGAGTGAAACATTGTGGCATTTGGTTCACATCCAACGTTGACTAAGGAATATGCCTATATATACATATACCGTAAATTTTAGATTAATAATAATAAAAAGGATTAAAATTTGATAAATATTAGGATATTAAAATTGAATTAAAAATCGGACTAAAATATGGATAAGTATTAGTTCTGGATTAGGGTCTTATAACATTGTATACACATAATTCTCCTTCTTTTGTCAAAATTCGTAGGATTTTTATACACACAAATCAGCTATGTTGTAAAATTCATAAAAAAATCATCGTAAATCAGAATTTGTTGATTCTAGACTTTTCGGAAAGATACTTTTATTCTCTACAACTTTCATATTTTACATTTTCTAAGAAAATGTCATTTAAAGGGTTAAAAAGACTAAACTAGATCTGTTAAGAACTGAGGTAAGTTTTCGATCGATCTTTCTAGTATTTTCAAGATTACGTATTATATCTGTATATTTTTTTTATCAAAATATGGGATAATTAATGATATTAATTTTTGTATATATTTGGTCTAGACACCAAATATATACAACAATACATTTTAATTCCGAATATATCATTACTTAGCCCATGTTTTGATAAACACATATATACACATAATACGTAATCTTGAAAATACTAGAAAGATCGATCGAAAGCTTACATCAATCTTATCATATTTGTTTTTAGCCTTTTTTAACCCTCTAAAAGATGTTTTCATAAATTGTAAAATATGAAAGTTGCAGAGAATAAAAAATATCTTTCCGAAAATTCTAGAATCAACGAATTCCAACCTAGGACGAATTTTCTACAAATTTTACAAGATAGCTGATTTGTGTATATAAAAACCCTACGAATTTTGACAATAAAGATGAAGGAATGAGAATATGATGTGCGTCTGTGTGTGTGTGTGTGTTTGATGTTACATGACCCTGATTCCAGACCTACTAATTGTACATATTCAAGTTCGGTCCATATTTAAAGTCCATTATTATAATTCAATGTTAATATCCTAATCTTTATCAAATTTTAATTCTTTTATTATTATTAATTTAAAATTTACCGGATAATACACTATACCCCACTACCATATTGGAATCATTAATTAGTTTAAAATTTACGGGATATTACACCATACCCCACTACCATATTGGAATCACTAATTAATATTATAAATCTTAAAACAAATAATTATAAGATGCTCTTTCAATAATTACAAAAGTATATTGATTACAAAAGTATTTTGATTATTTCAGTTATAAATTATTTTGGCCTCTACTGATAATAAAAAAATTGGAGTCACTAAATCATGTACCTTGAAGTCCTAAAATTAAAAATCAAACATTGCGAATCTCATATTTGAGTTTGCAATATATTCTACTAGATTGGTGTAGCTGAAAATTTTGATTTTTCCCTTAATAGCTCATCTGGCTCCAACTTATAAGTTGGTTATAAGTCGAAAATATATACATAGTAATTATTTGGAACGTAAAACTTACTATTTATTTCACCTAATTTTTATGGTATAGTATGGAAGTTTATGCCACCGCTACTTTGCCACAAAAAAAAAATAATTTCATGATTTAGTCAGCAAATATTACATACCTGAACAAAATAACACAATTTTTTGTGGGCATAAATTTCATAATGATTTTCAGACTTTGTTTCTCTTTATTTTTCATTATTTTTTCTTCATCACCACCCATTACTTGTCTAAGTGTATATTAGTACCTTATATTAAAATCAACACCTGAACTGGAAAAACTTCTAAAAGGGAAAATTTATTATTGAATGATGACACACGGGAAAAGGTCATTTTACAATAATGTAAAAATAAAATAAAGCTTGACAAAATAAAATAAAATCAAGGAGACTCTACTCCACTCCATCTGCTTATTATTTTTTCATCTGAGGCCAAGAAACCTCCACGGTACTTTGTTTCACAGTTGCACACACAGGGCAGATGTGCAATAAAGCCTTACAAGCTAAACAGCAACACAAATGATTGCAGGGCACAATAAGCACGCACGAGGGCCTTTTACGGCACATCTGACAATTCTTATCCAGCATCTCCTTGGTGATGTCACTATACGAAGAACCCGCATCACCCTCATTAGCTATCATCATTTCATGACTCTTCTGAATCATTGCTAGTCTTTGGTTAAGACTAGCCACGGCGGCTTCTTTGTCCACTACCTTTTCCTGACATGCCTTCAGCTGAGCTTGAGTATCTGTCACAAGTCTCTGGAGGATGGAATTTGCACGCAGTACTGTGGTCACTGCCTGCTCTTTCTCTTGGATTAAACCCAGAAGTCTAGAGACATAATTCCGTACGAGCGTGTCCTGGTTTGTTTGTTCAGTCATGATTGCATTCACTGTTTCGAGGTGCTGCATAAATAATTTATATGTATCATATGCCACAATAACTGAAGGATAATAGTAGAACTACGGTACATCAATTCAATGACATCTTATTTCTTCAGGTAATTTCATTTGATTTCTTCATAATTGTGTATATATATTAATTTCGTGCATGCAAATACAATCTATCAATTTAAATAACAGATAATAATTAAAAAAAATTCCTAATTACTTTTTTATAAAAGTTGAAGAAATGACAAAAGCATAATAACAATAAATGTCAACCTGCGCCACGAGAAAATCCTGCACATTTGCCCTCTGATTGTTAATGTCAGAAGACAATTGATTGAACTCCACAGAGAGTTGGTCAGTGATAGAGGGATTGGGGATAGATTGTGATGGAGGTTGGTTGTTTGGATTTGCGGGCTGTTGTGGTTGTTGATAGTTAAGATGATTGTCAACCATTTGTGGATTGGTATCCAGAGGCAAAGTTGGTGAAGAAATGGCTTGAGATTGGTTGGAAATTTGATTGAAAGCCATTATTACGTTTAGAGAGAGAATTGATAATTCAAAGCAAATATGCAAGGCTTGAGAGAGTGATCATGCAGGACACAAATCTTAGAGGAGACTAGAGTCCTTTATATAAGGCTTCAGTGGGCATATGGTGGTGTGAAATGTATTTAGACATGAATTGAGAGGAATCTATAATTTGGATTTTGGTATTCTCTATTTCTTTAACATAGTAAAGACGGATATTTTATGCAAATAGATGTTTTTATTTCAACAAGATTTTCTTTAGAGATAATGTAAAATTTCATTCAGTTAGATTATAAATACAAATCATATTATATGCATTCATTCTAAAGAGAGAAAAGGCATATTTTATATGCAAAGTGCATTGATAATTTTATTAGTAGAGGAAGAGATACCTTATTCAAAAAGAAAAAAAAAAGAAAAAAGATTTTTTATTGGAGTTGTCGCCTTGTCAAAATTCTGAATATTAATAAAAATAAATATTCTTTAGTGTAATTTGGGTAATAATATCTAGCTAACCCTCAGTTTAATATTTTCGTTAGATAAGCTGTCATATGTCTGTCTTATTATCTGGGTTGTTAGTGATACGCATAAAATCTTTTAAAATTCTTGTTTTTCAAATTCCTTCAGTTTTATGCAAATAAACATAAATGCAAAATAAATTTATTTTCTAACAACACACTAAAAGAAACATGACCTTTACCAATAGCATTTTCAGTCGTAATTCAAGAGAAATTGTTAGTTATTTAATAATAACGACCAAATAACAATGGTTGTCTTAAACCTTGTCCGTGTGCTATTTTTTCTAATGTTGTCTTTTTAATTTTCATTTATTTCTTAGTGATTTATTTACTTCATTTTAAGTCTCTGAAAAGACTAAGTTCACAAAAAGTTTTGATTTATATTCAACCCCCAACTACAAATATAGATAACATTGTTGATTACAAATAACAACTACAAATATAGATAACATTATTGATTACAAATAAAAATGTCTTTAATATTTTAAGATCACACCACCAAATTATAATTTTATTGTAGGTGTGACTTAATTAAATTATTATTTTAGATTAAGAAAAATATATAAAATTATATTAATAATTTATATAATAAAAAAGTATAATAAAAAACTATTATTTCAAAAAAATATGGCACTATTATAACATTTACAAAATAAAAATATTAAATTTTCCTACCTATAAAGTGAAACATGCTTACTCTCGACGAAATGTCATTCAGAAGGTATAACTTTATACCTTTTTATATAACAATGTTAAAAGAAAATTTACGCAAATAATTTATTATAAGTTCTTTTATACAATATTTCACATATATTGATATAGGCAAAAAGTAAATCCTAAAGATATAATTAATGTTATATTAATTAAGTATGAAAATTTATGGACAAGGCCTAGTCACAAACATGAATGTTCATGTCCGAGTCCCGATCACGAACACGAACGAGGTTGTCCATGACCAAGGCCCATTACGGGCATGAATGGAATAGTCCATGTCCTAGGCCCGTCGACGTGACCCGAATACGTGTCTAACATGGAAACTAACTATTCTAAGGAAGGATCTGGAATTCACTGCCTTGAAGAGTCCATGTTACCTTCTAAGTTGGAGACTTATCCATCAAGTCTCTCAATCCTAATCCAAAATGCTAAGGTACAACTCCTATATAAGGGGCCTCATTCCTCACCTCAGAATCACGTCTTGACTTGATTCTGTAGAACACATAGATACACAGGCACCTCGTAATGACCGATTAGTCTCGAACACGAGTGTAGCCATTAAAAATTGAAGCTCATGAACCCTAGCATTAAATACAAACAAAACCCTAGTTCTTGTTCCACAACTGTTAGATATGAGTTATCACAAGAAAACTATGCAGAGGAGGGGTGAATGGATAGTTTCAGGAATCTTGATCTCTTTTTAAAACTTTTTGCTATGATGTGTTTATGTTTGAATACGGAATAATAAAAACAAGAACACACAAATATTTCAATCTACTTTGTATAAAGTAAATCGAGTACTATAGCTTCCAGAATGAAAATTATGGCTACAAAATGAGAACTAATCGTTCTTGTTTGCTTACAAAGAAAAGAAGAGATGAATATTCTTTTGTCTAACACACTTATGGTTAATGACTTGATGTGCATGATATATAGGACCTATACAAAACTAGTGCACACAAATCATTTTACACAAATGCCCTCTTTCTACAGTGACAGCTATAACAGACTGCAGATAGTACACTGTGCAAATGAGGACCATCATTAGCCTTTTCTTTTCCGTTTCTTTCTCTCCAAGTTGTGATGTGGATTTGCCATCTGTTGTTTGACCACAGACCAGTACAGATGCTCCCAGTATTTATCTCCATTTTCTTTCCGACTTGTACCTTATTTTGTCTTGTTATTAAACGGCTAAGTGCTGATATCGTGAACTCCAGTATTCCTCTTCTCCATACATATCGACATAGCTCTTTGAGACTTTGTTGTATGAATACTTCACGACATAGTGCAAATGAGACTTTGTTGTATACTATGTTGAAGACTTCACGGTATGGCTATGTTGAGGACTTCTCGGTATGGCTGAGAGGAGTATGCGACATAACATAAACTGACTTCACGGTATGGGCATTTTGACTTTGTGGACTCAGCACTTCTCGACATAGCTCTTTAAGGACTTCACGGCATAGTTCATTCTGACTTATCGACATGGGGACTTAGAAATATTTCTGCATCTTATTTCTTTAAAGTATCTCACCCTGCCTCATGAATAGTCTTGAACTTCTTCCAGGATGATTACTTAAGATCCTATATACAATCTAGTTGCTAGAAACTTTCTAAGCTCATTATTAACTTGAACAATCATAATAAAATTAAGTACATGATAACAAAACAAGTACATTAGAGACCTATACTATATCCCGGTGTTAAAACACACTAGGTCATGTAAGTGACATTGTCACAATGTGTGGGCTTGTTAAATGTGGTATTCATACATGCCTTGAGCCCAACAATCTCCCCCAAATTGTAAGTAAGATCCTTAGGCACAATTCATGTCAGATAACAAGCCTACCAAACATAGTAGTAAACAAAAACAGAGAATGTACACCAAAAGTGAATTTGATTACAGACAGAAAATGAAGGCTTACAATTAATTCCCTTGTTATGACTTAGCTTCATATTCTGACATTTTTCCATAAAGATCATCCCACACTTTCTTTCTTCTGATTTCTTCTGTTGCTTTGGCTTCTGTAATAGCTGCAAGTATTTCACCCCTGGCTTCCATTTCTTCAATAAGGGGTGAATCTTTCAGATCATCAGTTGCTGCTTGTAGATAGCTTTCTATGTATGAGGGTAAGAAATCCATTTTGATTTTAATTTTTCCTCCATATGGATTCTTATACTCCACGACATGGGGATTGAATTTGACTTTACACGGCCCTTGTTCCCTGATGTGTTGAAAATAATAATAACAGCAAGCGCACAGTGTTTAGTTGTATCAATCATAGATCGATCCACAGAGACTATGAATTTTCAAAACCCTAATAATTTAAATCAGGCGAACTATACAAATAGATTTGAGATGAGATTTGTGTAACCTAATTAGCAAATAACAAATAATATGGAAAACCTAGGAATCCGAATCCATTAATCAATCACAATTAATATCAACTCGCCCTAAAATCAATTCTATTTCCTTCACAAATAAAATTATTATTTGAGTATAATTTTTTTAATTAATTTAATATACAAGACATATATTCTAATTATGTTACATATATTGTAAAATGTTAGTGTGGTTATAGCAAAAGTTTTTTTAATTAAGAAAAAGAAAGAAAATAGTGAACATGTATGCGTCCCTGGTATTTCTTTGTAAAGAATGTAAAAATGTCACCCAAAATATTTATGTTATGCATTGGCTTTTACAAAAAATGATAGAGTTGTGTCACTGACAAATCAAAATCGACATATATAACAATTATATGTGTCAGTTCACCAAAATAACGACACATAAAGTCATGCACAAATGCCAATATGCATCGGCTCACCAACCACTTGACACATATGAGGAGAATATGTGTCGCCTCTACCCATAATTGACAAATAAAAGGAGAAATATATATAGTCAATTTTGTACCAGTAATGGTTTTGACAGGGAGTCTGGGTAGAACAAAATACAATAAATTATTAGGGAAATGAAATGTATTTATTTTTGATTTTCTAGGTGCATCCATTGTTTTGCATCAGAATTTGAGAGATGGTCAAAGAAAATGAGAAGAGGCGCTTGGGTTTCTACTCCTAACTTGACTAGGAAGAGGTGCTAAGATTTTTACTTCTAGCTAGGGTTGTCAAAAAAATTCGAAAAATTTGATATCCATCTGAAATATTTACATTCATATTCGTAATAAAGCGGATATTATCCATATTCGAGACCAAGCGAATATTATCTGAATCCGACAGTTACGGATATAGATACGGATATAGGCATATTCCTATCCGATAATATCCGGATCTGAATATACATATATTATATTTAAATATTATATATAATTTAAAATTTATTATATTAAATTTAGTGTTTGTTTGTGTGTATACTATTTAATGATGATATATATTCATTAAATAATATATTTACACAAATTTTATATAATTGTAAAAATATTATAGACATATATAAAAATATTATTTGAGTTTAATATTTTAAAGATAACATAATTATATTGAAAAGATAAATATAAATTAACTTTTGAGAAAGTTAAAGTTGGCTGAAATCACTTTAACTCTTAAGTCAATTTTTAAAAATTAGGTTTAATTTATACTATTTATTTTACAATTTTTTTGAATTTTTAATATAAAAATAAAAAATCTGATTACAAATCGGATACGGATCCGGATATTATCCGTATCCGGATAATACCCGTCGGATCCGGATATTATTCTCTTAAACTTCCCGAATTCGGATACGGATAGGGATATGAATTTTCGGATCCGGATACGGATATAGGCAGATTTGTATCCGAATTATCCGTTTGACAGCCCTACTTCTAGCTGTGCTTAGGATGTTACATATAGATTCTCAATGATCAGAAGTAGCTCAGAAAATAACTGCAGAACAGATGTCATCAGTATTTGTGTGTCATCAGTATTTGGCACATCATCAGTGTTTACATATCATCAGCATCTGGAGGCGGTTATTACAAGATTGATTCTGATCCTTAAATTGTGGAGGATATATCTTTGACGTCTGAGTTATAGGACTTTGTATATTCAGTTAAGATATGTAT
>PHNY01059160.1:7090-21012 GCA_003724115.2 Anethum foeniculum
TAAAAATGTACACCAACAGCTCAAGCTTACGTTGGCAAGAAAATAACCTATGACGTAAGGTTTTTGCATACTTTCTCTAGTATATTATTGTAGAGATGGTAGAATAAGATTTCTTCTCAGGATGCATTTATGAAGATCCAAAAGCACTATGTAATAACTGATGAGTGACTGAACTGCTGGAGTGCAAAAGCACAGTACAAATTCACTCAAGCAGTATATTAACCTAATGTACATAGAATTCTCCGGTCTTTGTAATGACTCTTTAAATCCTCAATTGACAAAAGACAAATACTAAACTTATGAAAATCCAGATCTCGGAAAAAGTAGCATAGGCAATTTTCTGAATGCACGATCTGATTCACAAATTTTACTATTTAAGTTCGTAAATATTAGGACATAGATGTGTACCAATTCATAGATATATTGAATCTATTATTTAATGTCCATATTTTAAGTACGATATTTTTGTGCTCCACAACCAGTACATAGAATACATGATTGTGTTTAAACTTGAGGCTTTAATTTGCACGCCCTACTTGGACGGGTTATAATACTATTTAATACTATTAACATTATAGACCTCGACAAAAAGCTTTTCAAGATCAGGAGAAATCATGGAAACTGATTCGGCATGCTTCTTGGCCGCTTGCAATTGTTGCCGGAATTTCTCCACCTCATTTTTACCTGTTAAATAATGCAAAGTTTAAAGTAGTCAGCTAAGTGCGTAAAGGAATATGCTATTCCATATAAAATGCAAGACGCACTGTTCTTTTCCTATTTTTTCCTGTTTATAATTCTTTGTTCACAATCCTGAAATTCAATAAATTAAGCCTGAATCAAAGATAGGTTCTACTCTTTAGTAATCTCATGCAAATTTGTACAGACTTGGTTTTACCAAACAACTAAGACTAATCCTGATCATAAAAGTTCTAAAATGTAGTCTATGATAAACCAGTGATCTGTTAGATCAACATTTACTTCATGGACCACAAAAGTGGTCGCTAAAAAATGTTGTCCAAACCCAACCCTTTTGAACAGGGTTTGATACAGAATAAGTGCTTATGCTATCAAGGCAGCTGCCCCCAAAACTAGGACACACACATTATCTAATTAACCTTAAAAGAAATAATCAACTTGTATCAGACTTGTTTAGACATTACACATATTAGAACTACTAGAAAACACTACCTACCAGCCCTGTCTATAGATCGTTATTAGGCTCCCGCTCCAAATGTTTATTTTGTCATTCCTAAAAGTATTATAATATCTATGGAATATAACTGAGGGAACTTAAGTATTCCTTAGCACATTTAACTCCCAAGTTGTTTCCTCTTGGTTTCGCAATTAATCTATTACAAGCATGTGTACTTCCAGGCATGAGCCTTTATTTTATTTTTTATTTTTTATTTTTTATTTTTGCCATAGGCATGAGCCTTTATATTAAACAAATAATAAATTTTCATATCAAAAGCTTACTTAAACCCAATTATTTCTTATATATTGTACAGGCTCCTACTTTCATAATTCTAAAACAATATATATAATATTACTAATACCCTCTAGGATTTTATTTTGAAAGACCATTTAAACCAACTGTATGTTTTAACTTAAATTATATTGCATGTACTGTTTAGGATTCTGTTTTAAAAAATTTCATCATTCCCATTTCAAAAAAAAATAAAAAAATAATTCGGTTTTTAAACACTACTACTATCTAGCATCCTATTTGTAATACCACAATCTTTTTTAAATTTATTATATATTTTAACCCAATTATTTTAACAGATCATACACCCACGGTACCGATGGATGACTAGCTATGAAAGATATAAAGTTCGTCTTCAATGTACAGTACATATGCGCCTTTTCATTCTCCTTTACCCTTTTATTACATTTCTTGCACCTTCAAGTGCCTATTTAGTATTTACATAGATTCTTTTCAAGATAGGCAGATAGATTCTTTTGTGAGAGTAGCAGCGAAAAATGTTCAACGCCACCAGTTTTATAGGTCATTATCACTATGATAATTTATAAGTCATAAGTTCTTTTGAGTTTTGTTCTAGTAACTGTATTTCAATAATTTCTCCGTCATCCTTTTGCACGCTATTTTTCTGTCAACAGAGCGCATGTTCATTCTCCAATTGATATATATATATATATATATATATATATATATATATATTCTCTTATTATCTAGATAAAGCTCTTGTATATGTGTTCTAGTTCTTTTCTGTGTTGCTTATGTTAAGGGTCTTACACTAGAATATTTTACATTATACTCCCCTCCCAAAAACCCTGCTCCACAGCGTCATACACTAGAATATTTTACTTGCTTTTATGCAAATTTTCTTTAGTAAAAAAGTAACGCAATTTTAGAAACGAAACTAAATATAATTATTAATTATTCATCATTGGGCTACTGAATCATCTAAAATTAACATATGGAATTACTGAGAGCAATTATATATCAAGATGTGGATTCAATTTTGACCAATTTCTTAGAAACTAAAAAGAATAATCAGAAGGCATCATACAGTACTCAAATTGCTGAGATGCTTGTACAGCAATCTTCTCTTGCTCCTTAACACCAACTTCTAGTTCTCTAATCTGAAATAGGTCAATGAAAAAATTACAAATGAAATTGTAATACAAACTTATTCACATACAGAATGTGAACAAGGATAGCAGGAAGTTCACGAGCAAGAAATAACAAACATACAAATGATGAGATATGATTTGATAGTTTGATTAACTGACAAAGTTATGCATGCTTCATTTAAACTTTGCCTGTGACTCAGATGAGAATATCATATGATATGATGAAAGCAATTATATAAACAATTTTTACCTTTCCACCAATATATAAATTTATTTATCTGTAAACCCGTGCATATGGAATATATATATTACACTATGTTACACTCGGCAGAGTTACTTGAAGGCAGACGACAATTACCGGGTACATGTTATACTACCATAACAATATGGTTAGTTCTGCATGTTCGGTACATAGGTTTTTTTAAGGACCAACGGTAATTCATGAGAAGTTGATAAAACTTAAAAATTACTTTCTTTTTCTTTCTGCCAATACGAACTGTGTTTTCGAAAATCAACTTTAATTTACTACATTTTAGTAATTAAGGAAAGAAATTTTTCCGGAAAACTCAATGTGGACAGACAAGGTGCATTACAATATTGCAAAATATTGACGGAAAATCCTTGGAGCAAGAGTCAAAAGAGAGGATCAAGGATAAGGTTAAATAAATAATACCCTCACCTAATATGAATGAGTTAAAAAGGCAGGCATTACCACACATTAGTTTATCCAACATCATAAATAATATAAACACTTGTCCTATATTAAATTAAAATCAGCGCTTCTACATTCATTAAAGCTTACTTACCAACAAATTTTGAAAAATATTGAAATATAAAATATAACTCAAAATTTGCAGCCAAGATGGTAATTAAGAATTCGTGGTTATTACTAACAGTGTTATCCAGTTATCCTATATCTGGTATTAAGGTCATATATAGAGGGATATTAAGCAGTTAAAAAGACAGCTTCGATGAAAAATCCACCTACACGGGTAATAAGATTAAGTGCTTTATAATAATATACTTTAATAACAAAGATGACAAAAACATTATACCTTAGACTCGAGTTCAATAACTGTCATACTTTCTTCAGCAGAAGATCTTCTATAAGCCAATGTTTCAATTAGCAAATTCTGCCAAAAGGAAAGCTTATAAATAATGAGAAACAATTTAAAGAGAAATGTTGTGAGACAAATAAAAGGAATAAACTCATATAAAAACAATCCGTAGCCAGCCTCAAGGCTAAAACCGTCTGTTACTGGCCAAATATAACCAACCTTGATCTCAATTGCACACTGAAATCGCTGGACATTTAGGTCTGAAGCAGAACTTATGAGATTTGCCATAATAGTGTCCAGGTTTTCTTCTGTTTCTAATGATTTTACTTTTGATCTTCTTTGATCTGAAAGAACAGAAATTCATTTGTAAAGTATCAATTGTATTCAATAAAAGAGATTTCCTTAAGTGCATATGACTGTGAGGTGTACTAAACCAATCAAGTGCCGGAGATACTTACGGACACGACTTTCAAGTTCACGTCTTCTCTTCTTCTCTTGTTGGACAATGCTAAGAATGTCTTCCTAAAAAGTACGATTAGGGAACTAAGTACGTAGATACATGGATACTCAAAATAAAGAAGATAATGTATTAGCTCAGCTATAATAAGTGCAACGTTCAGGCATTTGGCTTACACGTTCCCTCTGCAATTTAGCTGCTTCATCTTCGTTTTGCCTTTGCTCACTCTGAAGCACTTTCAAACTAGTTTCAAGATCAGAAATTGCATCTTCTAGCTCCTTTTTCCTAGTCCTAAGTCTTTCAAGCTCATCAACATCCACATCTGGTGTAGAATAGCAGTATATATTATTGAAAAGTACATTCAATTCGATTGAGCTGTATACAAAGGTTCCAGGTTCATACTGCATAAAAGAAGACGTGACTGGTTCACTGATTCAACAACTGCTGAAACATGATCACCATATCTAGATTTGGACCACCTATAGTGGTTTTCAGGGGTCCACAAATCCAGGATTCCCAGTCTCTGGACCTCATTAGCTCTCTCATCAGTTTCCTTGGAGCCGATGTACTGAAAAACACATGGACCAAAGCACACACATATATATATATATGTTGTCAAAGGTATCTAGAGTACAGTTATAAGAGAAAAATACTAGACCTACTCAGATACATATACATACATACATATATATATACGTACATATATAATTAAATGAAGGGTCAGGATCATATTAGAACTTTGATCAAACAGAACTAATATTAACCATAAATGAAGGTTCAGGATCATATTAGAACTTTAATCAAACAGAATTAATATCAACCATACATGAGTGTTTAATCAACAACTCATATTTATTCGTTCTGTTGCAGAAAACAATGTGTTTTAGTCTGAAGCAATACACAATGTTTTTTTGGTAAAACATAAAATTTGTTGTTTTTCTGCAGAACACAATGTTTTTTCCTGGTAAATTACATAATATTTGTAAAATATATTTTTCCTTCTGCAAAACACAATCCTTTTTTCATTCTTATAAAACATCTAAAAGATTTATTTATGCAAAAAAATATATATATTTAACAGTAATACAACCTTATGTTCTGCAGAACATAATTAGTTTTAAGGTTCTACGAAGAAGTTGGTCCTGACTGGAACCTGACCCTATAAATAAATTAATAATTAGAAGCATACAGAATACTCTAGCCCAAACTGTCCTATCAGAACATCTTTGACCGCAGGAGGAGCATCAAAAACTCGGTCAAGTCTGGAATATATCCCAATAGCATGCATCTGCTGAAAAGAATAATATGAAAATAATTAAAGATATAAAAGTAATAATTGCCCAAATGATCGATCTAGATCAATTCAAGGTTACATGCCTCCTGAGAAACGTTGAAGGGCTCTTTGTTAGGACCTTCATCAACATGATTAATAACCACAACATCATAAGACATAAGATTTTGGACCAAGAAGTCCCGATCAGTAGAATCCTGAGTTATAAAGGCCTGCAGAAGTTTACAGGAATTAATATGACGCAATCCCAAAAAAATAATAATAAAGCATACAGACGGTCAACTTCTGAATAATTTCTAATTTAAGTTTCAGCCTAATTTAAAGCTTCATAAATATTAAAAAACCTTAGTCCTTCGTACCCCTTTCTCTAAAGAGTGGTGGGGAGCTTGAAGAGACGGAGCCAAAGAGGCAGTTGACCATATAATAAAAAAATTCATGGACTCCATCTAGTCTACTGGATAATTTATATAGGACTATTTTCTATTTGATCCCAACTACGCATTCCTTCACATTAATTTTATTTATACATTTAAATCAACATATATACACAGATATTGATACTGATTTGTAAATATAAAACGATTATTAATCAATAAGTATAATACATACAGTGAGTAGAAAATAGTCCTAGTGAAATCTTTGGACTAATGTCATCAGTTCTTTAGAAATAGAAGAAAAATCATGTGAGTTCAGCACCTAACTTATAAGCTTTAGTACGGTTAATAATCTGGTTACAGAATTTACTCGACAGTCTGTCACAATTTTGTAACAAATTCAGTCAGTTAAACACATAAAAATACCACACCCTCATTGAAGTGGAAGGAAAATAAAAGCTCCACAGATGAATTCATTACTAATGATCAAAAGACCTGGGTTTTGAAGATATTCAAGTTCACGGTCGTGTATTTATCTTGAATTGGGAAGGTACAATTACTTGAAGCTGTAAAATCATTTGACAATGGAATATTAAGGAGACATCTATATGAACGGAACCCCATCCATGAAAAATTTATCCTCCAAGGGAAAGTTGATGTAGAAGCAACCCATGGATACGGGTAGTATCTAAGCATTAGTAGAAATAGAGATATGTTGGCCTAAAAATACCTGATTTTAAGGGTGTTAGATGCAGGTTAAGCTCTGATTCATGGCTTAAAAGGAATAGCAAAATCAAGACGGCGTATTTCATTTTCGTGCATATATTTCAAAAAAATTCTATTATTCGTTTTCCTACCCATTTCGACATATGTCCATCATTACTAACAGCTATCCTGAAAAATTGACGAAAAAACTAGAAATGGAAATGAAAGCATTTCACTTGAAGTGATCTCAAGCTAAAGACAAAATCATAAAATATGGTTTATTAGTCAATACTTTAATATATGAGTTTATCAATTAATGTATTTAAGAAAAACATGATATTTGTAGGAACAAACATGAGAAGTTATATTTAAAAAATAGAAAGTAATCATACTTATAATGGCATCAATTTTGATTTACCTTCCAGATATAGTGAGCAACATGACCTTCCAAGTAGTTTGCATGGACTCTATCTTTGACGTTAACCTGAGTTTGCAGTANGTACTTTGAATTAATTAGTACTCCAACGAAACTGGTATTCTTATTTCAAACAGTTGTATGTAAAGCTTGTGTACCTCAATCAACACAGGACCATACACATCTTTATTGAACTCATGGCGATGATCATTCACCCATTTATAAGCTTCAAATATTCTTTCAGCGCCCAAAGTACGTAAAGCATGTAAACTTTTATTCTTTGTATCCTCCATATTCCTCAACCTGCGTACATTTTGTCCAAAGATGTAAAAAAAAACACTTCTAAACTTAATCTTCATATGGAAGAAAAAACAGTGCACAAGGCATATAGGGATGAACAGGCCTCTCTCCACAAATAACTTCTCCAGATATACACCACCAGCAAAAGTCAATAAGACTCTACAAGCCACAGACATCCAAAAGTACAAAATGCCAAATAGAGGAAATGAGTAATAATGTAAAATGAAGGCATTTCCTCCAGTATAATTTTGTGTTTTTTTTCCTTAAAGAAAGAAGGTTCCAGAATCCTTCATCCCTTTTCACTGAATCTTCTAATCTCAACAGGCCAAGACACTCATTACTCTTAAAAAAGATAGTTTTTATATTACTTGCATCCCTTTACCTGTCAATACATCGGGCCAAATTTATCTTGTTTTGAGATATGGCTTGCTCCTTATCCCTTTTCTGAGATCTTACACTATCTGCTCGCGCTTCCCACTCCAAAATCCGAGCACCTAAGCTATCCTGAGACATGCTTTAAGTTTATTAACAGGATCAAGTGTAATAGAGTACATAAGGTAATTATTTATGTTTTCCTACACAAGGATATTCAGGTCATCTCGAGAATTATACAAGTATGCAAGTACAAGAAAAAATGGACAATGAAAAACTAAGATCTACAGGAACTAAATATCAGCGCACAATATTATCTATTTAAATTTGAAACTCTAATACTAAAGAAGATTTATGATGGTATATGCAGTCACTTCCATCAACAACTACATAAAAAGTTGAAAGCAGATATACCTACCAATAACAAAACAATATGAAATGTTCTAACGATCCCAAACATTATAATGTAAAATTTTGGATGCCCCTTTCTGGATTCACAAGTCTCTGTTGAGCTGATCAGTAAGACAGTGACAAATTATGCAGCTTCAGTAACAGAGATACTTACAAGTTTATCCTTAGGTGGTTCATAATGGGGCAGGTTCGCAAGTTCTGACTCTACCACAGCAAGATCCTCTTTAGCTTTAAAGATTCTTTCTTGACGAGATTGTTCCTGCTTTTTAAGTCCTTCCATTTCCTTAAATTTTCCCCGCACTTGCGCACTCTACAAGTTTGTAACCAGAAATTAGATTCCCCCGTTTGCATATCTCGAGTACTACAGAATAACTTTCCCGAATAGTAATTCATATAGATACCAAAATGTTTTCTTTTTCTGCCAGTTGCAACCGTTTCTTAGAATTGCCATCTAAGATAGCTCTTAATTTCCTCAATTTAGCATCATGCACAGTTTTCTCTTTCCTGTGGCACCTGAAACAAACAGCAAAGTGAAAACGGAGAAACTTTACCAATACACAAGATGGATAATAAGTTATTACTAGAAAACACATGAAAACTCTTTCAAAACTGTGAAACTCAGGACAGTTACTACTAAATGGATATCTCAAAAAAATATACTGCATTCTTGTTTTAAAACAATTTTTTCCCTCGAAAACCTGATATAAAATACTACATCTAATAGCAAGGCATAACCTATAATTGAAGGCATAGCTAAAATATAACACTAGATTTACAAAATGGTCACTCCGGTTCATAACTACAACTGAATGTAATATTGCATTAAAAAAAAAATTGTTCTGTATATAGAACCAAAAATAGCAACAGCTATCCTTGCCAGATCATTTTCTAGAACAAGGGAGGGGAGTATCTTTGCTACATGAGTTTTAACCTAAATATACTAATAGCCATAGTCATTTTAGCAATAGGATAGGATTATAAGTTCTATTTTAGCACGAAAGAGCACTTTTTGGTGCCAAATTACAGAAATAGCTAGCTGATTTAGAATTAGCATTAGACTTGCTTAAAATCAAGCTAAAACAAAATTTCCTACTCTATTGGTCCTTGTAGTTCATTCATAGCTTTAGCAAGCTCGTCAAACTTTTTCTTGGCATCTTTCTCCTTCTCTTTAGCTTCTATGTACTCAGCCTTCTTCATGTCATACTTCAGCCAGGGCAATTTCTTCTTCATATTATTGACCTACAAATGATTAGGATGGTCAGCTTGTTTCCCGTCATCAATAAAACTTCATACTAAGAGAATCTATATCTATATTAGGAATTATAAGGCAGACCTTTTCTATGAGTTCTTCCCTTTGACGAACACGCTCAACATCTCTTTCCTGCTCAGCATTAAGTGACTTCAGCTGATCTAAAGTTTCTCGATTTTGTCTAACTGCCTAAAATATAACAGAATGTGTTTAGTATTGGTAAAGAGACACAAGTCCAAAAACTATTCTAAAAATTGTTAAAAAAAACTAACTCGTTCAAGATTTCGCAGCTCATGACTTTTGCTAATAAGAGCACAATGTTGTACAGGTAGTCTTGGGTCACCAACAGCCTTTTCAGTCTCTTCCAGAAGTTGAACTGGAGTCAACTTAGCAAACTCGCAGACCCTGTCTTGTGGCAAAAACTAAGATCCCCACAAAATTGATACAGAGAAAAATAATATCAGGCCCAACCAAGTAAAAGAAAAAAGTGCACTCATCAAGGATGAATAAATTAAAATAAATCATATATAAGGAAGCTTTAATCAACCATATTCCGGTAAGCTAGCTACAAGTAATCATGCCAGATTAAGGGTGCTACAGACAACACATGTGGTAATCAAGTATGTATTAACATGTGTCTCTGTATTGTAATAAAAGTTGTACGAGAACTCGGTACATAAAATTGGTACCTAAGGCTGAAATAATTCCGCAAAACAATCTATCCAAAGAGAGAATTTGCTTACTCTTACCACACAAGATAAACATCTGAACTTTGTAATATATAAAAAACCTAAGCACTAAATTTTATAAATTTGACTCATTTTGATTGGCTTTCATATTTTAATAGTGGTGGACCCTCCTGCATACACAAAAGCTACACCAATCACAATGAGCTAAATACATAAAGTTAGCGCTTAGTATGTGCCCTTGGGCACACATTAGAAAGACCGATAAAATATATGTATATATATATTGACAAGGAGTTGAGCTTTGGGCCTTCATTTAATATACATAATTAAATAACAGTAACACTAAAAACTTGAAGGTGAGGATTAAATTATATTGGCACTAATTACAATCTAATCTGCTAAAAATTTTTATAAATACACATCATGGTTATGCTCGACTGCAATTTATATGCTAAAATAAATACAGCTTCCATTAAAATATAGATGAACTTCTATTTAAAGTGTAAATATAAGTAAAGTATGTTATCCATTTGAGGTCAAAGTTAATTCTACAAAATATTATACATTTATTATCCAATGACTTCCATAACTTAGAGACTAATATATACACATAATGAATGATGTAGGACAAGATATCAAACAAATAATAAGCAATGAATTATACAATTCCAAAGAATAATTAATCAATATTATTCCCGAGAACAATTGTTTAACATTAACAGTCCAATGAAAAATCATAATTGTTTAACATTAGAACATAACCGTGATGCACGCATGTCAATTTTACAAAAAGTAAAATTTCTATCTCACCTGAGTTAAATTGTTTACTTGAATGTTGAACTTTTTAACTATTTCACCAACATCTTTTTTAGGTATACCAGCACCTGTAATTAATAGCAAATATAAATCAGTTTCCTCGCTGACAAATAGTTTTTTTTTCACTTACAAAAGCTCCAGTATGGATACATCTTGTCAGTAAGGTGGTAACCAAAGGTATTTATAAACTCATAAGCATCCAAAGTTCAGAATGATAATATAAGAGGTAATTGAGGAAATGCTAGTATTTTAGGCAAAATCTGAGAAAAGCCTATAGTATCTTAGTGATCCCTTTTAAAGTATCTTTGTGTATTAAAATTTTGAAACCAGATGAATCCACCAGTCAGAACTTCACTATCAGCCATCAGGTGATTCAAATGACCATATAAACAATATATATATATATATATATATATATATATCAGCAACAGTAGAAAACTAACATACCATTATACAACCACTCAGACTTGTTGTGTACATCAATTTTACGCATTATAGTAATTTTCTCATCACTCTTACTCCCTTTAAGAGTAATTTTAATATGTCCAGATTCTTCTCCACGCTTGACAAAAGCTCCAATTGTCGAAGCCCTCCCAAGAAGCTGCACACATATCAAATGATCTCAACTTACACATAATTGTATGTTCCATCACACAATATGGAGAAACTTGTTCCAACTAACCTGCGGCTCACCACCAAGACCAAGTGCAATGGCACACACTAAAGAACTCTTTCCAGACCCATTGGGTCCAACAACAAGGTTTAAGCGAGATGCTGGTTGGCATTTCAGTTTATCAAATGTCATAAAGTTACGGATCTCAATATCAACAATATTTCCTGGCATATAATCATCATCTCCCCTAAAAAGTAATAACGCATCAAATTATTAGAAATATAATCGAAATCCAATTCAGGTACAAACCAAATATAAAATTTAGTAATTGGACATTAGTAACTTGGTAACAAGAATAGTGGGAGATATAAGATTTAACATAAAAATAGGAACTAAAATAGAAATAGAGTGCAGACACACACTTGTTTACCTCAAATTTGAACAAATATTAGTAATGTACAGACCAGAGGCAAAACTGAAACACTTCAACCATATATAATCAAGACCAATTACTAAACAAGATACATAAAGGCACAAATATAGAAAGTTAAGAGTGACTTAATATGTTTTACAAAGTGTTTGACCATTAAGAAAATGATTTAAACATTTTAAAGATTCGTCATTTAAAACTATACTATTTAAAATAGTCAAAATTAGACACAGAGCAGTACTTAAGGATACTAAAATTAATAACACAAAGATACAGACACACACACTCTTATATTCACCTAATTTAAAGCAAAAAAAAAAAAGGAATTTTCAAAGCAGAAGCGAAATCGATATATAAACGTACACATCAGTAAAAGTGAATTAACAAGTTACGAAAAGAAACGATTGTCGAGAAGTATGACGAAACACTTACAAACACTAATTTTGTCTAAATCAAACAGATACGAGTCATGTAAATATCAAAAAGCACAATTGAAAGGCTTAAGCTACAAATACACAAGTACAAATCAACAAAAGTGTATCATTGAGTAACGTAAAGGCACCATTATTGAGAAATATCACCAAACACTTATACAATTACACACACACACAAACTAAATTTTTCCTAAATCAAACAGATACAAGAAAAGTAAAGATCAAAAAGCACAATTGGAAGGCTTTAGCTACATATACGCAACTACAAATCAGTAAAAGTGAATTAACGAGTTACACGCAAATTATCAAGAAGCATCGCAAACACTTACACACACACGAGTTGCCTAAATCAAACAGATACGAGAAATGTAAATATCAAAAAGCACAATCAGAAAGCCTGAGCTACGAATACACAAGCACATATCACTAAAACTTAATTAACGAGTTCCGAAAATGCACGATTATCGAGAAACATCACAAAACATTCTCACACACACATACACACTACAGTTTCCGCCTAGATCAAACAGATACGAGTAATGTAAATATCAAAAAGCACAATTAAAAAGCCTCAGCTACGAATATACAAGCACAAATCACTAAAACTTAATTAACGAGTTCCGTAAAGGCACAATTATCGAAAATACCGAAAACATCACAAAACACTCACACATACGCACATACACTACAGTTTTCGCCTAGATCAAACATATACGAGTAATGTAGAGTCTATACTAGCAATCGAAAGGCTTAAGCTACAAAAACACAAGTAAAAAACAGCGAAAATGAAATAAAAAAACTCAAAAAGGCGCGATTTTTTAGGAGTAAAAGAGGAATAGATGAGAGAAGAGAGTGAACCTGCTGATTTTGACGCGTTTAGCGGAGCGTTCGTCCATTGAAACGATGTAATTGAAGGTAGATTAGAGATGAATTGAAAAGCTAGGGTTTCATATGAATGATTGATGGAGAAGTGTAGAGAGAGAAGTGTGTTTATTGTATAGGAGAGAATTGGCGGCAACAAAGGGGGTGGGCGATTTAGGCGAGACTTGACTTGAGAGCGATACTGCTTCAGTAACTTATGCTCCCTCCTCAGTCCGTGTCAGGTGTCCGGCCCGCATTTTAATGTACATTTGATGTATAATTTCGTAATTTTTTATTACGATTTTATGTTTTTAAACAAGAATGGTAGGTTTAAATTTTTATTTAAAAAAAAAATTTTAAAAATAAAGTTAAGGAACTATATTTTGTATACATCTTAAAATACGTACTGAATTTCTTCCCAGAATGTAAAGAATTAAGAGAGTCAAAAAGTACTAAATATTTATAAATTCATAGAGCTGGGACGAACAAAATATATTAATTTAAAAATATATTAACTAATTAATAAATTAATATTTATTAGTTTATAAAGTTATTTGAATTAAACAAAACTAACATTTTTTTTTAAAGTTTAAATAGGAAAATTATATTTTTTTTATGTATAATATTTAAAATATATATTACTTTACAAATTTATGAACTTAAGGTGTTATAATGTATATCAAATACTTATAACAGTAAACACAACTAATAAAGATCTAAAACATATTTACAAAAGAAAGCTAAATCATTTAAAGAACCCGTAACATCATTCGAAAATAATGATACACAAGAAACGAATTTACAAAAAAGCTCGCAAAAAAAAAAAAAAAGGAAATGAGAAATTAAAGA
>PHNY01059194.1:7356-25957 GCA_003724115.2 Anethum foeniculum
GACTTATTATAAGATTTCCCAAACGGGCTCTAAGTCAATAAGAGAATATTTATTACTCCCTCCGTTTCAAAAAAGATGTACATTTTTAAAAAATCACACATATTAAGAAAAATGAATGTGGATAAGAAAAAGTTGTATTAAGTGCATTAAATGAGTTTAATATGTGAATATAGAGTTGATTTTGGAAATGTAAAGAAAGTTGAAGTGGACAACTAATTTGAAACAAATTTTTTTCTCTAAAGTGGACATGTGTTATGAAACGGAGGGAGTACTTAAGAATATTTATGATTAATTATTAAAAATTATTCATCATCCGGATTAATGTTTCATTCTGAAATATTTATTGTCCAGAAATATAAATCATTCAAAAAATACTAATCATCCAGAAATATAAATCATTCAGATTAAAATAATTAGATTTAACAAATGATTCTTTTAGTGTTTCTTTTTTCTGATTAAAATTATTTTGCAAAGAAAACCCCTACAAAATAAAGAGGGGCATACCCCAATCTACAATGGACCATGAAAATTAAGCTAGCATTTAGACATGGCTAAGAACCCTAAAACAGAAAATACTGACCCTACCAACTCAACTTAAAATATACAAAAGTAAATTTGGGTCATCATAGACCCGTTTTTGAAAAAAATTAAACATATATAATTTATTAAAAAATTAAACATATATAATTAAGCATATTTTTGTTAACACTTTCCAGAATAAAATTAAACATATATAATTTATTAAAAACTTAATTCATGTAGCAAATATAATTTTATTAATTATAGTCCAATTAAAATCTATCTACTTGCACTTAACTTAGTCCTAAACAATTTTATTCAAAGTCCTTCTAAATTTATTTAAATATTTAAAATAATTAAAGACGGATAGAAAATTAAATCAAAAAAATTATAAGTATGGAGATTTCTAATACCAAATTAAAAATAAAATAAAATTGACATCACAAAACAATTTACAATAAATAAAAAAGTTCATATCCAATAATAAGTAATATTATCCTCACACGATTATAAATTAAATACAAAATTTTAATTCAAAAATTAAATATTATATCAATAATAATATAATAAATTAGTCGTACGAAGCACATATTATAGGTTAATACTCCCTCTTTGAAAATAATAGTCGTTTGACTTCTCTATAATAGTCGTTTGACACCTCTGCACGTAGTTTTAAGAGGTTTGACCATATAGTAAATATTATTATTATTTTTGAATAAAAGTTTTAATTTATTATTTTTATTCAAAAAAAAATTAAAAAAAATATTTTTACTATATAGTCAAAATCTTTTAAAAATATTTTTTTGTATTGTATAAAAAAGTACACAGAGGGAGTATTTATAATTATCAATCCTAAATTAATGCAGTACGCCGTCGTTTATCAATTTTAATTGCTACTGCTCCTATAGTCCTATCCATAGAGCTCTCCGCTCCAAGAAGTCATTTTTGTTCTCAAAAATGGCTGCTACTCAATCTTTCTTCAAAACCCCAAACGCAACCCGATTGACTCCCCCCAATTGCAGAAAAACCGACCCGTTCTTACCAACATTGGCCCAAAATCTTAAACCTCATAGCTTAAACAACTCATGGCTAGGCACAACAAAGCTCTCTCTTCATTCCTCAAATTTAAGGCCAGTAACTTATAAACATTTACCTATTATTACTGCTACTGTTGTCTCTAGTCTTCCAACTAAGTAAGTTTTTATGACACCCTTTATGAATATATGAATTTGTGTGTATAATTTGAGTAATTTGGAGTTGATTAGGCCATAAAGTTTTGATCTTTATGATTTTTTGTGCAGAAATTCAGATGGGGTTTCATCTACTGTTAAGGTTCCTAAGTGAGTTTTGCTTAAATTTATTTTTCTTGAATTCTTGTATTGGGTTTTTGGTTATGTATTTAATTGAAGTTGGTTGACTGGAAAATAGGTGGTCTTCAAAGGCTATAAAGTCTTTTGCTATGGGTGAATTGGAAGCAAGAAAGCTCAAGTATCCGAATACTGGGACCGAAGCACTTCTAATGGGGATTTTGATTGAGGGTTAGTTTATTTGGTGTTGTATATTGTTTAGTTTCTTGGATAGTTGGAGAAGTCTCTTTAGGCTAATGCACATTGTTAATTTGTACGTAGCTGCAGTTAGTCTTGATAGTGCCAGTGTTGACGGTTATTTTATTTTTTTGTTGATATTGGTTTGCATAATTATAATTGTGAGCATGGAATTAAGGATTGAATGAGCTAACTAGCTAGTCATGATATAATGTCGCATCATGGTAGATATGTGGAGGCGACAATGTATATATTTCGATGTTATTTATAGCATGAGAAATTTTTGCTGGATATGACAGATTTTTTCAGAGAAGAGATCTGATTTGGCTTTTGATCCTGAATAACTGACATGCCACAATCTTATTGAATGCGAGAATGCCACGATATGTAACCTAAAACTTACTATGATCTCTGAGGTGCTTATTAGCTGCACGGCACCAATTAGCAAACGATACCAATAAATGACCTTGATGACAGTGCTGCCTAGGTCACTTGTTACTCCACAATGGAGGCTGCTTTTTGTCTGTAGCATTATGTGTGTCAGTGTGTGTATGGGATTTGCTGAATACCAATACCTTTCCTTTTCGGATTGCTAGGATTTGTAGGGTTGCAAGTGGATATTTTTATATTATGGGATCAAGTTTGTGTGTTTGGATTAGTTTATGACTTTATTATAATTTTCAGCCTCTTGGGCCTTGAGTATTGTTTTGGTATTTGGCCATTTGTCCTATGTGTCTGGTGAGGGTAAAACACAGAGCATTTTTCCGAAAAAGAATTCTATCATGGATTTTAATCCTGATGACATGTCACTATCTAGTTGAATGGGAAAATGCCACGATATGTAATATAAATGGTGCGATAATGTTGTTATAGATTGTAGGTTTCTCTTCACGATTTTGAGCAGACATGGGCTTTCAGTAACGGGATCACATTTGACAAGGCTTAAAACCAACATTGACATTATGAATGTAACTATAGTGTGTTTGCTTCCTGATGTTTATAGTATTGTTTGAAGAAACTTCCCAGATATGAATATATGTTTCAGTTTCGTACAATGCCATTCTATAGAGAACGGATGAATATATGTCTAATACTCTGCCTATTGTATAAGACTTATAGTGCAACTGTCCTAGTGATAATATGGGTATGGTAGTATGTGTTCCTATCCGTTCTTTGAAGTTGTTTTTCTCCTTTGAAAAAAGAGAGGAACAGGGTACCAATAACAAGGCCAGGAAAATATCATTAGATAAAATGTGTTGCGTGTTTATTTTTATAAAATACATCTCCTCTCTTGGCATTAGAATGTAAATATCAACACGGATAAGTTTTTATACGAATTTCATCGTTTTAATTCATTTAGGAACAAATCAGGCTTCAAAAATTTTGCGAACAAATGGCATAACACTTATGAAAGTCCGCGAAGAAATTGTGAAATTGCTTGGAAAAGCCGATATGTACTTCTTCAGTCCCGAGCATCCTCCTCTAACTGAAGAAGCTCAAAGGGCTCTTGATTGGGCTATCGAGCAAAAGTTGAAATCTGGTAAGTGTTTATTTCGCCTTCTTCGATTTGTTTTTAGTTTGCTTTCCGAATTCCATCTCTTGTAAGGGTAATTTTGATAATTTTGGTAATATTGGAATCCAGATGTCGAGCATGCATAATTTTCACCCATATATATTGGTTCCTCGTGTTCCCTTAGTTTTTACTTTCTGCATTGACTACTTTTACATCTAATGGTATTGTATCATATAATTTTGATTCCTGTCAAATACAATCTTGGGTACATACATGATGAAGAAATATGAAGTATGATAGGTGGTGCAAGTTTGTGTAGAAAATATTACCAATCCTATTGAATATGTGCTGTACGTAGTCTGGTTGCATGCTCAGTGTAATGCATTTCTCAATTTCTTGAGAGATAGTTTCTTGCTCTTAAACTTAGGTTGAACTGTTGAAGAAATATTTACATAGTTACATATCGTCAGTGTCGTGATTTACCATTATTATACAATCCATTGTAGTCATGCAAATATCTTCGAAGTTCTAAATTTTGTTATTTTTTCTAACCTCCGCCTCTGTCTTGAACCCAAGATAGACCTCATGAGCTAGAAATGTTCCACAGAGCAGTGCTAGGAAGTAGAACCCCCAGAGATTGGCATTCATCCCTGATGATGATCTAGATATTCTACCTGCAATTTCTCCGCAAAAAAGCTTATGTGAAATTCACCACTTCTATCTAACTGTTAAAAACACCGCATCTTTACACCTAGAACATGTTATGGTTTTGTGGCTGTGCAAAGTTCCTGCCAGCAAATTAGCTATGCAGCATGGGATATATCATAGGAATATAGGATCTAAATTCAACAATTAATGGGGAAGTTATGGTATCCCCCTCTTAGAAATTACATTAAAGTGCTGTCTGGAATATATGGTAAATACTGCAATTTCTTTGTTACACTAAACTTTGTGTATTTAAACACTAATAGTTATTCATTTTTTTAGCCAATTAATAATTGTCCGACCTTTGTGTTGTTTTAGATGAAATGGTATGCGGCTTAAATACATCATAAAGGACTTTATTGTGCTCCCTGACTGAACATGTTATTAAACCAGAATTAAATAACCATTACTTGTATAAATTCAGGTGACGATGGGGAAGTCACCACAGTACATCAGCTTCTTGGAATATGGTCTGAAGAGGAATCACCTGGTCACAAGGTAATGGCTACCCTCGGCTTCAATAGTGAAACAGCCCAACAACTTTATTCTTTAATTTCAGAACCTGGATATGTTGAAAGTTAACCGCATTAAACTCATTTGATTCGCAAAACATGTTGTTTTCTGAAGCCGATAGACTGCCATTGTTGCCCACATTTCTTAGAGAAATTTTGTAATATGCAAATATGCAACTTTTGCCAAGCTACACAAGGCTGACAAGAGTAACCAGCTGTTATTGGTCTCTTCTTCAGTTTGTTTACATGAATTTGAGTTTACAAAATACAAATTTCTTGCTGAACACTATTGGATATGGACCCAGTAATCTGAAAGGTTTGTAATTTGTAATTTTATTAGCTGCAGAATCAATAGACAATATCGTATCATTTTGCTCTATGCAAAAGCTCCCAAACTCGTAATAATAATAAGCAAATAAATAGACAATGTGATGCCTACTAAATTTATAAGTTTGCAGCCCCAGTATGTTTTTCAACCGATTAAGGGAATGTTTAAGCTGTTGACTCCAAGCTTATCTATTAAGATAAAATTAGTATCAGGATTATTTAAACACTCTTAACGTGTCTGTAGCAACCAAAAGTACAACTATGCCACCCTATACTTCTTACTTGGAACAACAGGAATATTTATAGCTTCAATTATAACTACTAACACATATAAAGTAGTAGTAGCAGATAATGTACTTGTGAATAGTTTCCTTTAATCTTAATCTCGAGTTTAATTTAATCATACTTTCCCTATAAACCGGAGTTTGTACATATGAAGACAGCAGTACAGTTGAGAATCTTGCTGTTAAGTATTTTTTATTACAAACATTATCAACTTACAGCTTCGTTTGTTCTCCTTGAATCTTTAAATTTTAAAATGCCTTTCATTCTTATCCTTTATTTTTAATTCAGAATCTTGCTGTTAAGTAATTTTAAAACAAACATTATCAACTTATTACAAAAATATCTTTATATTATAGGGATATTTGAAGTCATTGTCGCAGTTAATATTACATCTTGGAATCTATTATTCATATAAAGGAAATTATATCTTAAGCTAAATCTTGGGTCAAACATAAACGTTCATACTTTATGATATTTTTTTTTAGGCTTAATGAACCTTAAGGTTTGTATCGATATATCCATCTGTCCCTGTAATTCAAAACCGTTTCTTTTTGCCTCTAAAGTACTAAAAACGTATTTTTTTACTCTTGGACCAGCCAATTTATACCGGGTTTTTTTCGCGATCCAAGATTAAAATGGATTCATTTTCAGTATTTCAGAGGCAAAAAAGGAACGATTTTGAACTACAAGGCTGATGGGTATATATATTGGTGTAAATTTTAAGTCTTAAAAGGTCATTAAGCCCTTTTTTTTTAATTACAAATAAAGATCTAAATCAATACCTAGTTCTCTTCTCACCTATAGCTCGTCTCAATTAAACAACTTATTAACACTCAAACTTGTCCTTGGCACTGAGAAAAATTTGTTTTTAGAACATTCATCATATTTTAGATAATTATCATATAAGCAAGCACTCAACCATGTCACCCAGAACCAGGGATTAATCAGATTAGAAAGTAATATTTAGCAAACACTTAAAGGAAGAAAGTAAAAATTTAAGCAGAGATTAATCACAATCTGATAATAGATTAATCACAATCTGATAATTGCTGTTGCTAATTTATCAATCCATGGTAGCTGGATTAATAGAAATTGACCAGAATCATCCTACACATGCGCCCCTCGTCAATGTTTGTCGTTAGCTTAGTCTTTATCGTTAGAACAATACAATATTGAGTATTTTAATACGAGATAATTAAGAAAATTTAATAAGAAAGCTAAGATAATGAAATCCCCGGATCAAGTAGCTAGTTTTCCCAGAAAGATAAGCAAATGAAATGCAGTCTTATAGCGCAAACAGTGGGGGGCTTGTGAGAAAGGAGAAACATATGCAACAGCATTATATGTGTTAAGATTCCCATGCTTTGTGTGCCCTTTCACATGGGACTTTTGCTAACCTTTCCTTGGTCCCTTTTGAACTGATCCAAAACTCTAATTGGACTACAAATTTCTTGCCTTGTTTGCCCTTGTAACTTTAGCTTGTAACTTTAGAAAGAAGACACTTGTATGCCACTATATGCTGACTTTTTAGTTAGTTTAGTTTTCACCTTTTGCATCACCATCATTGTGTTGTATCCTTTCAGTTGCAAAGTCTTGAAACTAATTGAAAGTTCATGAAACATTTTAATTTTATAGCAGGAGCACCAATCTCGCAATTGAACTTTACTTTGGACTCGGTGAAAGAAAATGTAGGTTATGTAATTCATCAATTATTGATCAAAAATCTCGTAGTTCCTCCTTCACTATATTTCATTAAGGTTATATATCAAGTAGGTAGTCTGTGTCTAAAGAACTCAAGAAATTACATAACCTAATTGATCAATAATTGATGAATTACATAACCTTGTTATTGGTCAAATATCTCTTAGCCCTTTCACTTCTCAATTAAATTTCTTTGCTTTTTTCTTGTAAAAAAATTCGAGAAAGAAGGCATTAGAGAGATCAGGGTGATACTAATAGGAGTATATGTAGTGGGCGTGGGTGGGATGGGGGAATGCTTAAAATTTAGAAATATAGTATGATGCATGCAAGTCGTTAAAATTTAACCAATTAATTAAGTCGAGAGAGAGAGAGAGAGAGAGGAGAGGAGACAAAGGGCATCTTTGATTGCATAGAAGTTCACCCCCGAAGAGTCATGCGAGCAATGCTGAGCTTGAGAAACTAAAAACAAGACACCAAGACTGTAGGAAAATGGGACACATATATGGCCATATGTATGATGGTAATGTTATTTGATGATAACGTTCTTTTTACGTACCAATGCTATACGAAGATGCGGTACTCGTACTTCCCTCCCATGTGTATGAAAATGTGAAAAAATGTCTATATGTCTGTATATGTAAGCATGCCTGCACAACACACACACACACACAATAGGATTAGGATTAGGTTCTCTCATTGTATGTTATGGCTGTTGATTCTGTCTTTTTGTGTGTCTCTCTGTAATGTCAGCGCTACACCCGCGTCGTTTCTTCACTCACCCACCCATGCCAGGCTACCACCTCAACTCTCTCCTCCAGTCCTCCATCATCAATTACTATTGTATTATGTTTGTACTATTCTCTATACTGCTCAATGAGAGATGTTTGCATAGACTATATTTAGGACACCTAAAATTACATATAAAAACGGAAATAAAGAGACGAACACACATATTTATTATTATTGGAGTTTGGGACCTGCACAACAAAACAATTGTTTGTACAAGAAAAGGTCACTTTACAACCAAACTTGATAACCTACTGCCAGAGGACCCCTTGTAACTAACAACTGTACAGGCCTCCAGAAAAATTATTAGAAGGCTTTGACTCTCTTAATTTCTTTTTTTTGAAACAAACTTTGAAGTTTATTGATTATCAGCATCGATTACATCAATCAAAAAGGAAGGTACAAATGACCATTCCTTAGAATCAGACATGGAACTAGCTTCTCTAGCAATCAAATGAGCCGCTACATTCGCTGATCGTCTTACAAAATAAACACTAAAGGACCTCACGTCCTTAACAATCTCCAAACAGTCTTGAATTACTCCTCCAAAATATGAGAAGTCGTCTTTCCTCTTCCTTCGCATTGCCTGCACTACCATCTGTGCATCTAATTTCATACAGACTTTGTCCACCTTTCTGTTCTTCAGCCAAGAAAGTGCCTCTCTAAAAGCCATGACTTCAGCAATCTTTGGGTCTGTGATCCCCTGCAATTGACCTCCATAACCTGCAATAAAGGTTCCAGCACTATCTCTCATTAAATAGCCAAATGAGCTATAATTCCTGTGCACATTCGTGGCCGCGTCCACATTACAGGTTATCCACCTATCAGGAGGCTTTTGCCAACTTATACTTCCTTCTCTACTTTGTGCTATAGTCGTAGAGACTCTTGTATCTTGTGCTTGTTGCCATTGAAATAACATATTACATGCTCCCTCTACTACCCTGGATGGAGTCTGATAAGAGTTCCTCCAGACAACAGCATTCCTGTGAGACCAGATGCCCCAAGCCGTGACACAGAAAGCTCCAACTTCCTTGATTACCAGAGTTTTGAAAACTTTACATATCCAATGTCTGAACAACATCCCTTCTTCGATCTTAATGACAAGCTTCAGTTCCTCCCAACATCTCTGAGTAAAAGGGCACTTATATAACAAATGCTCCAGATTTTCTGCCGCCTGTTTACATACTGGACACATAGAAGCCACATCCACATATCTTTCCCGAAGATCACAAAGAGTTGGAAGATTATTTTGGATAGCTCGCCACATAAAGTTTTTTACCTTAGGAGGAATAGGCAACGCCTAAAGTTTTAGCCATTCGAAATCTGATCCTCCAACCATAGTTTGATTAAAGGTCCTACACAGTAATTTATAGCCACTTTTAACTGTATACTTGCCTTTTTCATCCTCCATCCAAAACCAAGAATCATCTTCATACCTCGTACTCAGTGGGATCTTCAGGATTCTCCTAGCATCCTCGTCATTGAAAAGATCATAAATGAGGTCTCTGTCCCATTCCTTGACTTTATCTTTAAGAAGATTGTTTACAGTAACATTAGACAACTCATGTGGTCTAGGAGTGGTTAAGTATGCATTGTCAGACTCAGGTATCCACAGATCATTCCATATGTTTATGGAGGTACCATTGCCTACCTTAATTCTACTTCCTTCTTCAATCAGGTCCTTGGCTGATATGATTCCTCTCCACACCGAGCTAGGATTATTTCCTAGTCCTGCGTTCTTAAACGAAGTAGAGGGGAAATATCTTGCTTTGAGGAGAGTAGCTGTAAAAGTTCGAGGCTCTGTTAGTAACGTCCAAGCCTGCTTTCCTAACATAGCGATATTAAACTCCCTGATTCTTCGAAAACCCAAGCCACCAAATTTTTTTGGGTAACATAGCTTGTCCCAGCTCATCCATCTGATGCCTCCATTTTGTTCAACCTTCGACAGCCACCAGAACTTATTCATTAAACGTTCCAGATCTTCACATAGTTTTTTAGGAAGAAGAAACACCGACATTACATAAGATGGAATGGCTTGAATCACAAATTTTATAAGAACCTCCTTTCCGTTTCTCGACAAAATTTTTCCTTTCCAACTGTGCATTCTATTCCACACTTTTTCTTTAACGTATCTAAAGACCTCTTCCTTATTTCTACCAACATAGCTTGGAAGACCCAAATAATTTGACGAGCTGTTAGTGATTTGAACCTGCAGTATCCGGCTTACTACCTCTGCCATATCAGTTGAAGTATTACTACTAAAATGAATGCATGATTTCCAAAAATTCACCTGTTGGCCAGATGCTCGCTCATATATAAGAAGACAATCCTTAATGCAGTGTGCCTCATGTGGAGTTGCACGAAAAAACAGATATGAATCATCAGCAAAAAATAGATGAGAAACACTCGGGGCACTCCTTGCAATTTTGCATCCATGAAGAGAGCCTTCTTCCTCCCTTCGTCTTATAATAGCTGAAAGCCCCTCTGCGCAAATAAGAAATAAATAGGGCGAGATAGGGTCTCCTTGTCGTAATCCCCTACTTGGAATGATCGGACCAATTTCTTTCCCTGAGAGCAAGAAACTGTATTTAACCGTTGACACACACAAGTGAATCCAATCTATCCACTTATCAGCAAAACCCATCTTTCGCAGCATATTACGGAGAAAATTCCATTCCACCCTGTCATATGCTTTACTCATATCTATCTTAAGGGCTGAAAATCCCATTTTGTCTTGAGTCTTCCTGTGCATCCAGTGGTTAACTTCAAAAGCAGCCACCACATTATCCGTAATCAACCTCCCTGGTATGATCGGCCGTAAATCCCCCATAACCTCTGGCACATTCTTCTTCGGTATGAGAACTACTAGGGTGTCATTTAGTTTCTGAGGCATACAACCTGAGGATTTAATTTCTTTACCGAGATTAAGAAAAATATTAGTGAATCATTACTTGTGTTGTTTCGTACTAACTTGTAGGTTTTTAAAATAAAAAACAACCTTGATAGTGAAATTAGAGAATTATATTCATTTAATTTAAGATCAATTTTTTTGACAAGATTAATATCAATCGAAGTAGACGAACATAGCATAATTATCATCAACCTCTACGCTTGAACAATTTTTTTTTTACCTTCTTTATGATTTTATCTATACAAATATTAATACGGTTTTTCTACCATGTGCCCATGCGCACACTATAAGCGCAGAAATTATAGTTTTGAGCCATTTTGATTGATTGCTTTTTACAATAGTGGTGAACCCCTACATTCACAAAAATTCCACCAATCAAAATAACCCAAAACTATAAATTTCTGCATTAATACGCCGTAAGCAAGCATTTAATCTCAAGTCTTGCCATCTATTTAACATCACTAATCTCCAAGAAACAAATGGCTATTTCTGAGAAGAACAAGGAAAATGACAAAACACAAAATGTATATTAAATGTGCGTGGATGTAAAGGAGATTAGGACCATCTCAAGGACCAGAAAAACCGGTTTAGATAAATTAAATAACATATCTTTGTGGGTGTGAAAGAGCTTAATTAGGAGGAAACACATGAAAGAGAAAGCAAAGGGGCCATTCATACACCGCCCATACGCAAGCAAGCAGTCTTTAGTCTTTACCTTAACCACAACACACTCCCATCACATCAATCATCCTTCTTCTCATCTTTATCCATTCAATCCTTCCTCCAAACCCTAGCTAACCCTATCAATTCATTTCCCCTCCTTAATTCTTGTTCAACCCTAATCACTTTCTTAAACCCTACACTAAACCCCAAACTATATATGGCATCTCTGATCTATTAAGAATTAATTGGTTTAGAGGCTTGATTCATCTTAGTCCCTGGCTGAGATTACACAAATTAAAGTCCACTCATTTCTTTCCTTTATCTTCTTGATTAATCAAACAGTTAAGCTCTTATATGTATTCTTGTACTAGCACCTAAGAGAAAGAAGTCTTGACTTACTTTTTAGCTCACTTTTTTGATCTTCTTATTTACACACGAAAATTAGGGTTTTTTCAAGAGAGAGGAATGGATCCAGGAAGTGCATCAGGTCATGGCCATAATTCTCTTCCACCTGCTTTCCACACAAGAGATTTTAATCTCCAACAAAACCACCACCAACACCAATTTCACCAGCATCTGCAGCAGCAACAACAAAACTCCGAATTAGACGAACAAAGTGACACAAGTGGACTCAAACGCCTCCGGGATGACAAGAACAACGATGACATAATTAATGGAGGCGGCAGCCAAGGAAAAGAAGGCGAAAACTTAAGGCGTCCCAAAGGCCGGCCAGCAGGATCAAAAAATAAGCCCCAACAACCCATCATCATCTCACGGGACAGTGCTAACGCATTTCGAACACACGTAATGGAAATTGCTGATGGATGCGACATAATGGATAGTGTAGCTACATTTGCACGCAGACGCCAACGCGGTGTTTGTGTGTTGAGCGGAAACGGAACAGTTACTAATGTGACACTTCGTCAACCAGCTTCGCCTGGCGCAGTTATGACATTACAAGGCCGTTTTGAAATACTATCACTCTCCGGATCCTTCTTGCCGCCGCCAGCTCCGCCAGAAACTATCGGACTAACAATATATCTGGCTGGTGGTCAAGGGCAAGTTGTAGGAGGCAGTGTTGTTGGGGTACTTTTAGCGTCGGGTCCAGTTGTTGTCATGGCAGCTTCTTTTAGTAATGCGGAGTACGAGAGGCTGCCGTTGGAGGAGGACGCTCCGGGGCTTCCATTACAGGGCGGAGGTTCACTTGGATCTCCGGTGGGACAGAATGCGCAACAGAATCAGCAACAGTTGCTAGCTGATCCGTCGCTATTTCATGGAATGCCTCCTAATCTTTTAAACTCTATACAGTTACCAACAGAAGCATATTGGGCTACGGGTAGGCCTCCTTACTGAGCACACTTTGTATTGTTAATGTTGATTAATTCAAACATCTTTTTAAATTGGTGACTAAGTTAGCATATTGTTGATTTAGGAAAGGTTGCTTAGAAAATATTAGTTGTATTATTCAGGAATTTCAGTTGGGTTGTTTAATTTGAGCATTACATATGTTTTCATTTATATTTCACTTTCTCTTTCTGCTGCTTTATTTGATTCGTAGATTCTATTGAATATCAAAGGACAAAGTGTGTGAGTTTCTTGATTAATTATGAGATGAGTTTGATTTTTGATGATAAATTTGATGAAGATTTACGTATTTTAGATATATATAGAAGCATATATATATATATATATGCGATTATGAATATGGTTCTGAATGAAACCTGATCAACTTCAAAACCTAGCTAATTATCTATTTATTAAAGTGTATTAGTATAAACTCTAAACTAGCTAAAAGGTTGGGAAACAAGAAGAAGAAAAATTATACAGATTAGAGTACAATGCAGGTTGTTTGTGGTTCAGTTGAGAGAGTACAGAAGAGTTAAGAGAATTAATTTTTCTATATGTGTGGTTAAACTTAATCATTTAGCAAAAGTGAGCGTTAGACTTGTTTTTCTAGCATTTTTAAATTTATGTTTTCACATATTTGTTATATATCTTTGTAAACTGATATGTTTACACGATTATTTTTGTCATTTTATGAATTTTAGACTTTTAGTCTCTCTTTCCCGCAAAGAAAGTATACTATGTTTGTTTCCGAACGTTATCTCCTTCATTGTTTTCCCAGTAAAGAACTCTTTTTCTCTTCTCACATGAGGAGAAGGTTCAACAATATTCTAAAAAGTATCTTTAACTAAAATTTAGGACATTATTATGAACAAATTGGTGTTACAATAGTTAATGTCTAAATCCGCCCACATTGATTTAAAGTGCTAGGACTTGCATGCATTGTTTTTTTTTTTTTTCTTCTTTTACAAATATATCTCTTTTCATCTTTTTCTTTCACTCAAATTAAAATTTAAATATATTATCATTTTGATAATAAGATACAATTAAGTCATATTGTTGGAGTTGATGTATCAAAATAATATTCTAAATTACTTGGAGTATCTATTAGGGGTTTGCTCTAAAACATTCTATATTGGCGTTCGGTGCCCCTTATTTCAATTTCAAAGTAAATGTTATTTTAAAATAACGTATCAGTTGTATAAAATGATTTTCTTTAACAGTTATGTGAAAAATTTACTCTTTTTTGAATAAGATATATGTAATAAATATTTATTTATGAAGAATTAAATTTTCTTTTAAAAATATCCTCTAAGATAAATAAAACAAAATTAAAGATTCAGCTAAAAAGAGACTAGGCAACAGAAAACTACTATTTTACACTTATTAACCTGTAATTTCATAGTATCTGTCGTTCTCTTGATCGATGCATCTTTTTAAAAACTGATGCTGGATGAAATTGGGAAAAGTGGATAAGAAATTAATGGGAAGAGAGTGCTGCGTTAATGGGGGGATCGGAGGAAACATGGAGGGAAGTGACATTAATGGGGGAGCACCGGCTTACACGTGCGGTGCTGTGAAAGAAGCTCCTTTTCGAGGCAGAAAAACCCCTCCCGTCAGCCCCTTCCAAAACCAAGATATCATTCAAAGCCAACTACTCTTCCTCTCTTAGGTCTTTCCCTCACATCGCGTGTTTACTTTCTGGTAGGACAAGTTAATAAAATTACATACAAAATGTACTGCTAGTACGCAGTAGTAGTTTGCAAGGGGACAGGAATTACCAGAGCCAACAAGACATTTTGATTTGGATTAGCATAAACGGTGCGTAGATATTTATAAATTTGGACCAATTTTATTGGTGGAATTTTTGTGAATACAGGGGGGTCCACCATTATATAGAGAAGTACCGTGATTGAAAATTCGTAGCATAAAAAACTTGCATTAATTTTTATACTGGTGTCTTGTGCATGCATATATTTTACAGGGTGACGAAGTGAGTTTGTGCACCATTATGTGTTTTTATTTATGTTCCAGGTCCATTTAGATTCTAAAAACTGAGAAGAAGTAGAATAACTAAATCCCAGCCTCAGATTCTTTGTACTGGGGATCATTGTTTATTATACTCATGAGTTACTAAATGCACAAAAAAAATTAATTTGCCCTCAAAAATTTGAACCGATCCGATTTTACCAGATTCTGATATTTGACTAAAAACAATCAAAAACCAACAGCAGAGAAAGTGATTTAATTTTTTTCTTTTCTCCCCAGGGTTGGACATACATATATATTGGAGTATATATAATGCCTATGTATATGTAATTCTGTATTTAAATATAAACTTCTATATCACATGCAGAATTCGAAATGCGTACTAATCACACGAGACGAACTAAAGTGTAAAATTAAAATTCTTCTACTAATATTTTGAAAAGCTAAAAAATTAAAATTTACACGTGCATTAGAAATTGTAAATTTATTTGTTATAAAAAACATTAAGTCTTTCTGTATATATTAATTTGTATTAGTTTAAAGGTAAATGCTAAAGGTCAAATTGGTACCCAAAACGGATACTCCCTCTGTCCCTCTGAATTGTATACATAATTTTTATGTTCGACACGTATTTTAAGGTGAATATAAAGTATACTTCCGTAATTCATTTTTAAAATTTTCTTTTTCTGAATTAAACCTGAAGTGTTAAACTTTTATTCAGAAAAGGAAAAAATTTAAAATTATTTACGGAGTTATGTTATAAATGAGCGTTAAAATGTGTGCCGAGCCCCCCGTCCCCCAATGTATACTACTCAGGGGGACGGAGGGAGTATAAAATGCCATCTATTCTGGTATAATCAGCTACTCCTGTAAAACAATAATAACAGTGAACCCTACATTCATACAAACTCCACTAATAAAATTATCTAAAATTATCCGGTCCAAATGTCACCTAATTTACAACCAAATTTTGGTACTCAAGGTAACTCTAACATTACTCTAACTAGCGTTTTACCGTGCTACGCACCGAACCACAAATCCATAATTATTAATAATTTTTACAATTAAATAATATTGAAAGAGAATTAGGATGCTGAGATTAATATCAGGATACTTATCTTGAAATTATGAGACTAGTATGTAAAAAACTTAATCTTGACATTTATTGACTTACCATGATTTTGTCTTGTTATAAAAATATGAAAATGAATAGTTAGATGCTTAATTAAATACACACAAATCAATGACTATCTTAAAAAAATTTTCTTGAACTCTATCTTGAGATCCATAAACACATATCAAATATAAAATATAATTAAAATTAGAGAATATACAGAAAACAATACATCTTACTAATTTATTTTTCAAAATACGGTGTCTCCTTTTTTCTTTCATTATTACACTTTCTCCATCTTTTTTTCTCAGCAACGCGATCTCCTATCTTTTCTCCCCTTCTTCATCCTTCATCGCGTCTTTATCATCCTTTACTGTCATTATCATCCTTCATCATTACGAAAATTTGCAATTAGTTGATTTGGTTTTTTCTTAAATTGCAATTGTCTGCTACTCTGTTTGCTTTTTGGTTGATTCATGAATTATGAAGTTGCTTATTGGTTGATTTAATTTATTTGTTTTCGTGGATATCTACTGTTTGACATAATGTCATGAAAAAATACAAATTTGTTTTTGTTGATATCAGTTGCTTAGATATTGAATTAAAATTGGTTTGATATGTAACTTATGTAACCGAAACCAACTTAAAAAGAGAGCAGCAAATGCAAATACAACTGAATAAATCCCAAAATCAACATTCAGAAAAATAAAAATAAAAGTTACAGTTCGAGGTGCAAAGTCGCCGATCGTAGCAAAACTTTTAAAAAACGTATTTTGTAATTAATTTTTATCGTAATTTTGAAAAAAAAGATGTATAAGAACAGTATTTTTTTAAAAAAAAACCTCCTCAAATTACATGTTTCTCCTTTGTATAAATTGTATAATGTTATTTTTATTACTTAAAGTTATGTTAGAATTTTTTATTTATTGAATAAATTAATTATTATTTCCATTTGTTAGATAAATTGTGTAATATTGACATTATCTATTATATAGATAATCGATAAAAAAATTAGAATAACCTACTTTTGAAAGTAAACCCAATCACTCATTTTTTATAATACTCATAAATTTTACCACTATTTTCAGATTTTACACACATATATAATATACATATACTTCTTTTCATCTTTTCAGTCGATTTTCATCTTTTTGACGAAGTCGCGAAAGATGAAATTTGATTGTTACTTCTTCTTTTTCTGATTTTTACTCACTACCAATATATCTATTTATATTATATTGATCTATTCTTCACCACTACATATTTCTTTGATAAATTATTTTGTTTCTTCCAAGTTGTTTTTTCCTTCTTTGTTTTTAATTCCACGCGCAAGATTTGTTTTAAATTCTTGCCGAGTCTTGTGATTTTCATGGTGATTCCAGCTTGTGTTTGGTTATCTATATATAGTGATCGTGGAGATGTGTTGATAAGTGGTAGCAAATGAAAATTCAGATGCTGGTAATTCAATTTTGGCGATTCCAATATGTACTTGGTGATCCTGATCGGATATGACATATATTTCAGAAAATCAATTCATTCTATCTTATAGTAAGAGCAAAAGAGATCTTGTCCAAAACTTTGGTCCTTGACGACCAATAATAAACACCGCTACATCTTGAAATATATAGATGATAGTCGTTGGATAAGAGAAATATATTACATTTTCATAGTTTCAATAAAAAAAATTAGGTATCCAAATAGAATAAAATACTGAATGCGAAATTCGTTGCCGTCTCTTCTTTTCAAATTTTGGATAATTTTAATTAGATAGTACTTTTTAAACCATCACTAAATTAAAGATTATTTCGTGAGTTTTGCGTGGCTGTAAAAGAACTAAAATCTGATTTTTAGAACTCAAGATAGAACTCAAATAAAATCAAATGAAACCCGATAACTATTTTCTTTTCTACTAAGAACCTTTATTCAATTTATTTTTTTCAACTCCAATTTGATTATTTCTTTAACTATTTCAAATGATCGTTAGATATTAAAATAAATGATGATAGCTGTTTAATCTGAAAATAAAGGAGTTTCTATATTTCATGATGTAAACAAAAAATGAGGCAACTATCATATTATAGAATATTGTATAGTTCAATAATTCATGTAAACTATACCTAGTAATTGACGGTGTAACTGGGTGACATATATAAACACAATTTAGGTTTACAAGAAAATGTCGCTTAACATTATTATTATTCGTGTAACCTAGAAGCTCTCAAGGATATCTGTTCATCCTTTGAGAGAGTAGTTTATATTTTGTAATCAGTTTTTATACATAATAAAAACTGTTCTTCATATTCTGTGTTAAATTTCGATTTGATTGTCAATACTGTATTCAACTCGCATTCTACCCTGGGCCTAATAGTAGATAAGGAAATCTTGAACTATAATGTGATTGGTCTAAAATTTAGGTATGGTCTCTTATTACTTTAAAATAAATTTATTCAAAACCACCTCTAAATTAAAGTTAATTTTGAGAGCTTCGTGTGTGCTGTAAATTTGTCAAAATATGATTTTTAAAATTGAAAATAGAGTGGAAATAAAATCAAACGAAACTTGATAATTTTTTTTCCTACTAAACAGATTTATTCTTTTTATTTCTTTAACTATTTCAAAGCACCTTTAGATCTTGAATTAAATAGATGAATAAATGTTCGATCTAAAATAAAGGAATATCTACATTTT
>PHNY01059222.1:981-12457 GCA_003724115.2 Anethum foeniculum
TAGTGACTATTGCCATTATGCCCTTCTATAAGAAATTTATGACAAAAATATAAACTTCATTACCAAAACATATTTCCCCGCCGCGTAGCGCGGGCAAACAGTACTAGTATTATCAGTTTTTGGGGCTTGCTTTACCTGAATATTTGTCTGATCGACATGGGATAGAGTCATATTGTTGCAGAATAGTGACGTTTATCTACCATTATCATGGTGGTTGTACAATGAAGAAGGTGACCAATAGTGATATTAAGGTCACTAGTATAAAAGCATTGCGAGTTATTGATGGTTCCACGCTTGTGGTGGTCATCACGGACTAATCCTCAGGCCACTCTAATAATGATGGGCAGGTATATCTATTTTATTGTCAAATAATATATTTACTATTAACCATTTACAAAACAAGTTCAAATATAATATATCATGAAATTTACGGATAGAGATTACTCATCGTTGTTAAAAGTCTACTAATTTATATGTTCAGAATATATTTTGGTGATTGTTATATATTTATACACATATTGCATCATTTCAAATAATTTTGTTTGGATGTTTTTGTTACTACTTATAGAGATCATTAATCTTGCAAGTATACTGGCCTTAAGATGCGGGAAGAGAGGATCCACGGTGCCTAATACAGTTAGGAAAGCTCCAGTGATTTATCAGCTCATGAAAAAAGACTGATATTTAATCAAATTGTATACTTAACAATTCTAGCTTTTGTTTGGAGTTAACATTGCAATACTTGTAATAAAGTGCCTCAAAAAATAGTTTTTGGGACCTTACAATAAAGGAATAAACATCATTTTACATACAATAACTAATATATTTGATACATAACTTTAGCCCTTAAAGTATATTGCAGTATACTTTTTCTAACTCGTAAAATTTGCCTGCGTATCCCCGATTCGTAACCGCATGTATAGTCATGACTTATTCCAAATATAAGGATGCTAAAAAATGGATTATTACATAAAAATAAATTATTATATAAAGCCTATTTGAATATATAGCTTAACACAACATATATTATTTAACACTCCAACAATTGACAACAACAAATATATTTAAATTAAATAAATGGGGGTGGGAGGACTCGAACCTGAATCCCTCCCTAAATCGGGCTCTGATACCATGTTAAGTAACCAGTTGCTCTAAAACCTTAAGATGTCAGAGGAAGGCCCCAACAAGATCTTATACCACAACATATATTATTTAACAAAAACTTAGTACGTCCAGCAAGAAATTAGTTGGATGTTTTATCTACATTCCAATAATTTAAAAATTATGCTTTTTTTTTTTTGATATTCATAAATTCAACATTTGGATTTGAATGATGAATATTGGCAATTCTCTATTTATGGAGTTAAAATATATTTGAGCATCATGAAGCCATGAAGATATTATGTAAATATGTATTTGTAATTTTTTAAAAAAATTTATTCTATACTTGAGAGTTGAAAGATCGGTAAGGCCTAATCGTCTTCCCCGTATTCTCGACTTCCTTAACCCACTTTTAAGTAGCCGCCAATCCTTTTAAGCCGCTACGGAGTCAACATAAGGTTGGTATTCATTTCTTTGAGCTATGAGAGACTTTTCCCCCCTTCAGCTTTCTAGAATTTCTTCGTGCATTGTTGTAGCTAGAAAATTTCAACTTTAGTTGCCTCCGCGTCAAGCACTTTAGTTTCCATGGCTTTCATTTGCGATATATTTATATTTTTTATTATTGCTTTGAAGCCGCTTAACAATATATCATATATCATATATCACTTCGAGCAGTATTGAAGCTCTCATAGCAGTTTATTTGAATTCCAATATACAGTTGTTGAGGAAGATTGATGATGTATGTGTGAACTTAAGAATGTTCAGGATTGATAACTAGTAAATAATACTAAATTTGGAGGAATCTATCTAAAATGAAGGCTTTCTATCTAATTTTACATTAACAAGATCAGTTGCAGTGAAGACGTCTTCAGTATAGCATTAAGAAAAGTTTATTAATATGTTCAGACAACAGTGAAATAAGAGGTCGAAGGTATTCGTAGCAGCTATCAGGATTCAACGTGAAAACCGGAAAATTTCGGTGAAATTGTCTTTATGAAATTGCAAGCTTATCAATAAACTTAAAAGAAAAAATATAAAAATCATGAACAAATCTTAGTCGTCTGTGAACCAAACCATTACACTAGACGAGAAGAATTGGAAAATATCTAGTCAAGGAATATTGTGAAGGAATTAAAATATCTAGTTCTCCTGTTGTCACTCGCACTTATTTTGAACTCGTATAAATATGTATATGTGAACTTATATCGTGGGGGCAGGGGAAGTAACCCCACCGCTGCGTATGCTCTAACGTCCCTCCTTTAAAGTCAACATATTTAACGATCGTGTAAATTCAATAAAGTTAAGTGTTATGATTGAAAATATTTTCGAGTACAATTATGTGTTTGTAAGATTTTTTCAACCGGTGACCCAATTAAAAATTGATCTATAGTTAGTTATAAAATAGCCTATTTGCCATTTTCAAAAAAAAACCTATTTACCCGTTTTATGCATGTAAGAAGTATGCGCATATAATTGTTTGCTCATCTAAAAATGTGTATGTGAAAATTTAAAATTTTGTGATTAATACTAAAAAAAGAGTTTAAGTTAGAATTTTTTTTTTAAAAAAACATGATGATTAGAGCTTGCAGAGGATACAATAGTGGTAGCAGTTGTTGATATGTAAGATGTAGGGTTCTTCATGAGGTCCATAGAATGATGACACATTGACACCTTGTTATTTTGACTATTTTGTTCGGAGTTTGTGTTGATCTAGGAAAATAATAACGAGACTTTACAGTTGTTAATGCTTCTGCAATTGTGCTGTTATAACAGAGTTCATCTTATGCAGCACTATACCAAGGGAAAAAGCCAATGATTCATATGTATGCTAAAAGTGGGGAGCGTTGATTATGTTCTAGGTATCATTAAGGTAGAAGAATGCTATATCATGGTGAGAAGGTCGCGAAGCTTCAAAGACAGAAAGTGAAAAGATGTGGCAAAGATTAGAGACCAATCACGCACAAAAGACAGAGAACAAAGTACAGAACCAGACGTATCAGTTGAGCATTGGATGTCATACTCATCCTAACTTCAAGAAGCTATATGAGAAGCTTATGTGATAAATAAATTTATTGGATCCTAAGAGGGTATGTTGCTGATACAGATTTTGGGCTAATGATCTGGACGAAGAACTCCAGGTTTCACAAGGCTTATTCTTGTGAGGATTACCACTGATCGTCATCATCTGGTACTTCTCTGAAAGGATCTTTTAAATTAGTTAAAGCTTTTCCGAGTGATTGCTATAATTCAATTTTCTTACATTCTTGTGAGACATATGAAACTGCTCTTGCAGCCGAATGTAAGACCTCAGTAGTGAAGTTGTACTTTGAATGCAGAATATAGGTGGAAAACAGTTAATTTGATTATGGGCAGATTGAACCACAATTTTAGGTTTGTCGGACACTGCATGCTTAAGCATTATGATTACGAACTACATCAAGCAGAGGTAAATAGCAGAAGAAATGGAAAAATGACACAAACCAATAAAAGGCAAAACAGAGAATATATTTAACATTTGGAGACACTAAGAAAAACCAGTGCCCTGTGATTGATAATAATTGACAATCCAAGATGAGTGAAACCTCCTACTAAACCAACAATATACAACTTGTCCACCAACTCCGCTCCATGAGTTTCTTTTTATTCACACGCTGACCATTCTCATCTAGACGGTAAATTAAGCGTTGCTCCTGAATGATCCCAGAGCTTTAACAGCTGCTGCTCTCAAGATGTATTGATGGTAGAAGGCAGCAATTGCAGCCCCGATGAATGGCCCTAACCAGAAAATCCACTGCAATAATAGATTGAAAGTAGAACATTTAGTCAATCAGCACCGTTATAGGCACATCATATATGATAGACTTGATAGTACTAACATAGACATCTTCATGAAAAGATAAAAACAATTGACACAGATTATTATACATACTTGATCATCCCAGGCTTTCTCTTTTCCATAGATAACTGCAGCTCCAAAACTACGAGCTGGATTGATACCAGTTCCAGTGATAGGGATCGTAGCCAAGTGAACCATGAAGACAGCAAATCCAATAGGAAGTGGAGCCAACACCTTCAGTAATACAATAAAACATTAACTAAACAAAATCTCAAAAATAAACTTGAACATAAGGTATGTTAAAATGATAGACTAATTACTTACAGGAACATGAGAGTCTCGAGCATTTCTCTTAGGATCGGTGGCAGAGAAAACAGTGTAAACAAGAACAAAAGTACCAATAATTTCAGCACCCAAACCCGTGCCTTTGTTGTAACCATCCGCTAATTCATTAGCCCCACCACCATAGCGGTTATAATAAGACTTTTGAAAGGCCTTGACCAACCCAACCCCGCAGATTGCTCCAAGGCACTGAGCGATCATGTACATCACTGCCCGCACCAGTGACACCTTTCGAGCCAAAAACAATCCGAATGTCACAGCTGGATTAATATGGCCCCCTGCAATCAATTATTAAAACAAATAAGGGTCTGAAACTTACATATTAACATGCATTAGTTAGGACCAGGGACGGATCTAGTAAGGGGCACCAGGAGGACACGTGTTCTCCTTAAAATAAAATTTGACATTTGTTTACTATTATTTATTTTTTTAACTATATGAAAGTGCCCCGCAAAAATTTAAAATTATAAGGGTGTCTTCCAAAAATATACTCTCGGGCACTGACCTGATATTCCAGCAGTACAGTAAACGAGGACGAAGATCATGCCACCAAAGGCCCAAGCAATGCCGAGAATTCCAACACCACCACACTGGTCTGTTTCAGACTGTGACTTGTAGCCAATAACAGTGAGGACAGTAATATAAAGAAACAAAAGAGTAGCAACAAACTCAGCAATGATGGCCCTGTAAAATGACCAACTACCAAGTTCTTCAGCATCAAAGAAATCAACAGGAGGAGGGTCTTGGTAGTCTCTACCATGTTCTGCAACCTCAATGTCCTTCCCCATTAAACTATAACTAAATCTCTTGCTTCTTTTTCTTCTTGTTTTTTTATCAAGACAGGAGATGATTAGGAGATGATTATTGTAAGAGTGAAGTAGTAGTGAGGAGTATTTATAGCATATACTAGTAGTGATTATGGAGAGGTTAGAATATGCCAGAATACCCTACACTATGAAAATTAAACAGCTGCCACTAATATTATTAATTACTACCGCCCCTATTTATTGAATATTAGAAAATTATTGCACTTTTATTCTTTGTTTTTTAAGGTTCTAAATGGCTCTTTCATTTTCTTTATAGACTTTTCTGTTACTACTAACTTCAATTTTTATGTTCTTCTTAATCAAATAATGTCATTGTTGAACAAATTATCTGTTTTCGTGAATATATAAAATTAAGCGCGGGTACCGTAACATTCGTCCCCTACAATTCATTGTTACATATTCACAAAAAAGTTAAGTGAATAAAAATAATTATCATTGTCAAAAAATTCGCGAAATACGGTCATCGATTATCAAGAATCAGGATTTGGGATTTTTAAGGGAAAAAAATGGGGATTATTTTCTTACTGAATCTTTCATTAAAATGATGAGTTTGAGACCTCAAATTTAAGTGGCTGAAGAAGTGCCACGTGTAGTTTGAGAACAGGTCACATCAGAGAAAACCGACCAAGCATGATGAGAGTAATAATCCCTTCGTCCCTTTGGTATATATTTGGTTTGGAAACGGAAGTTAAGAAAAAGTATAATTTAAGGAGAAAAAGTAAGAAAAGTGAGTAAGGTGGTAGGACTGGTTAATATTTTATATATAAAATGATTTTAGTGGAGAAAAGTAGTGGATGTAGTTGGATTTTTATATTATAAACTTTTACCACTTTTGGTAAATTTCAACCGAAACGGAAGTTAAAAAAAAGTATACTAAGGAGAAAAAGTAAGAAAAGTGAGTAAAGTGGTAGGACTGGTTAATATTTTATATATAAAATGATTTTAGTGGAGAAAAGTAGTTGATGTAGTTGAATTTTTATATTATAAATTTTTACCACTTTTGATAATTTTTGAAATGTATAGAAATGAACGGGACATCTAAAAAAGGAAACTGTATAGAATTGAAAGGGACCGAGGAAGTATATAGTAACTATAGGATGATGATGAGAATGGAGGTGGCAGAGCCACCCACCACCGCCGAACCGCCCCAATCAAAGTCAGCCCACATTCTTTGATTTAGTTAACTACTCATGTAATGCCACGTTTCACCTGGAAATTGACATACCACCATTACTTTTTTGTAAACCAAGATGATCACAACTTTCTGTCTGCACGCACATTTTTCATACGTTATAGAACAGGACCAGCCCTGAAAAGTTTGTAATTGTGTGGATACAATTAGTTGAGTTAGATTACAGATACTGTTTTATAACTCATGCTGTGTTTTTATTCTTGTTTTTCTTTCCTGATTTGATATGTTTCTTTTTTTTCACCTTCATAAAATTACTTCTTACGTCTCATAAAGTATGAGTCAGTCAAGATAACACACTTTTTACAAAATAAAGATTAGCAACACCACAAAAAGAGTAAGCCGATTAGCAAGTAACAACACCACAACAAGAATAAGCGAAATAAAATTATGTATTTACAAAAGGGTGCCGATCCAGTCCGGAGACCACGTAAATTTATTTTTCAATTTAAAAATCGAAAATGTAAACATCCACCCATAGATTGATGTATTCTCCTGCATTCACGTCAAATTCTCTTAAATAGCGTTTGAAAACGTGAATTTCATTTCAAATGTTGAATTTCAAATGACAGAATTTGAGTTGTCATTTCAAATTCTCATGTTTATACTAATATTTGAATATCATAAATTTCAAATTAAATCCAAATTCAAATTCTCAAACAGTTCATTTGATTAAATGTAAAATTTCAAATCAAAAACAGATTCCCATTTGGGTCATTATTAAATTTATTTTCGAAAACAGATGGTTACGGCTATAACTTGTTCTGAATTAAAACCCCTACATGATATATGATTATAAAAATTAAAAACAAATAATAGTTTCGTCCTAAATTAACCAACCTTATGACTTGTTCCCGTATTGGGGTGAATGACAAGTTTAACCGATTTTATTGACAAAATTGACAAAATTAACCGATATCATAATATTGGTTATTATAGCCGATTGAATACGCATACGTCTACAGGGTATAACCTATTACGCATATGTGAGTGGAGTATTTGTATTAAATTCTTTTTTTTTTTAATTTATAATGCTAAATACGCACTGTAGGGTGGAGTATTTCCAAATATGATGAACAAGATACGCATTCTCCATTATAGTATCCCCGAATACGCAATAGCAATTGGGCTATCCTTGAAATAAAAAATTCGTATTACGGATTGTAAGACCTTTGGAAGATGTATTCACAGGTAATATTTTTTGAACTTTTTTGTTGCGTATAAAAAAATGTTGATAATTTTATACGAAACAGAATAGATACTTCGAAATAGGGCTTCAGGAGTCACTTGCCCTTCTGCGAATATCTCTAGTTTTCAAGAGGCATAGCCCCTTGAAAGTAAATAAAAGCTCATTTTTTAAGTTAAACTCACGCGCAAGCCAGTAGTTGAACCTTGATTTCGTGAGAAAGTAAATAATATTTTTTGAACTTCTTTGTTAGTGTATAAAAATATAATGTTGATAATTTTATACGAAACAGAAAAATTGAAAAAATATTACTTATAAGTATCTTTTTCATGTATTTTAAAATGCGTGGAAAAAAATGGTAAGACAAAATAAAATAAAACAAGTATTATATAAGTAAGGTTTATTTTCTTTGGGGAAAGATCCAAAGAAAATTGCGACTAGAAGAAAATGAAATGGAAGAATAGATACTTCGAAATAGGGCTTCAGGAGTCACTTGCCCTTCTGCGAATATCTCTAGTTTTCAAGAGGCATAGCCCCTTGAAAGTAAATAAAAGCTTTTTTTTAAGTTAAACGCACGCACACGCCAGGGGTTGAACCTCGATTTCCTTCGGAAAGAATGTCACTTGTTGAGCCACAGGAACGAACAATAACCTCACTTTAACCAGAGAGCTCTCGTTTCTCTTTCGGTTTTCTGTCAGGACTACTGCCCTAACCTATACACCAGCAAACGAAAAACTACTTACAACTTGAATCAGCTATCTTCTACAAAATCATATTACGGTTGCAGCAGGTTGTAATGCTTTGCAATTTCTTTTTAATTTTTCAGTTGGAAAAATCGTAGTTCCACAGATGAGTTTTAACAATCCGTCTCCTAGGAAATCTTTCGCAATTAAGACGAACCATCCTACTTGACGAAACGAACCTTTCATGCCGAGTTTGAACCTATTGAACTTTTACAAACCAAGCTTTGAGGTTAAAATTGAAGTTTCGGTCAAATTCAAACTCGAGCTCGACTCAGATTAGATCACATATACCCCCTGCTTAACACTGGATTGTACACTTTGCAAACTCCTATGGGTTGGATTAGAAAAAAGGTAATTTGCTTTCTTATCAAAATATTAATAATTTTCATTTCTACCTCCTGTCAAAGCTATAACTACTCATAACCCGTGTGATAGCCACTTTAACTTCTAAACTTTATTTGATAGAAAATTACGATGTAATAACAAGTTTGACTACTCTTTTACCACCACAATTTACATTCAACTTATAAATTTTATTTGATAGAAAATTACAATGTAATAACAAGTTTGACAAATCATTTACCACCTAACAAGTTTGACAAATCATTTACCACCTCAGTTTACATACCATAAATCAAAACTATTACTTCATTATTTAAAAGAGGGAGTAAAATAATACAGAGTGCCACTTGCCCAAATAGATATGCTGAAACTATAACAGATGAAAAAACACACATTAAATAAATGATAAATCTTACACACTGATACTCTCAGAACATCAATTCATGAACTATTCGCAGTTAAGCAAAATACCGAGAAAGACATAATCCAAAGAAAAAACCTAACGATCACAAACATAGTTCATCTTCAAAACTTAATAACAAATAACATAACCGAAATGTGATTGAGAATACTGTAAATAGTGTTCAACATCTCCCAGTTGACCCAGGACATAGCAATTCACCTCAATTCTAGAACGTAACACACACACACACACACAAACACACACACCTAACACAATCCCCACTAGAATTATTGCAACACCATTGAGAGAAAACACCCCTAAAACACCATTGCATTATTGCAATGAAAACAATTAAGGCTCACGCCTTGGATTGAAAAGGCAGACAATGCAACCAACCAATATATTATAGAATATATATATATATATATATATATATATATATATATGTGTGTGTGTGTGTGTGTGTGCAAAAGAATCAATTCCACCCAAAGTTCCAAACCAAGATTTAAAAGAATATCTACAGAATATAAGCAATTCAGTAATGAAATTAACCACCATATTATTGATAGCAATTGCCCCATTAGTACATAGACATGCAACAAGCATCGCAATAGTAGTCCTTATCAATTAAAGCAGAGTTGATCATATACAACAGAATAACATGTTTTGTGCTACAGAAACAACACGTGCATGACTTTATTGTTTCTTGATTCAAATGTTTTGTGCAACAGTTACATCACGTAGGTGGACGTGTTATTTCTTGATTAAGATACACTGAATGCAATGTACTCCTCTCATTAACTTAATAGACATTTAGCAGTACTTGTTTTATCTACTACTTCCTTTTCTACGAAACAGATAACTTAAAAACATACAACTAGTCTTATTACATCTCCGTATAACCCGAATATAACATTACCCAAATGTAGAACCGACCTGTATCTATTTTGTTAATTAAATCCCAGTGATTATCCAAAGTCAATATCTACTTCCATATAACCTGAATATATAACGACATTACCCAAATGTAGAACAGACCAGTATCTATTTCATTAATTAAATCCCAGTTATTATCCAAATTCAATTTCTAGTTCCCAAAGAACAATTCAATATAGAAATGATAAACCTATTACTTAACCTAATCCAAACCACTAGGCGAAACACACCTTACCCTAAGAGGTCCATACATTAATCACATTGAATAACATCTTCACATATGCACAACTTTCACAAACAAATATATAATACCACAAAAGTAATCAAAAAATCAAGCCTCCTAACGAACATTCATTCATTTAACCAAAATTAATTTATACGTGCATACCTAATTCCAATCACTAAACAGCATAACTCACATAACTACACAAAAAAAAATTACGAAACTAACAAAACAATAATGCCACACCTACACCGCAAATTTAAGTTCCGAACATTAATTCATTTAACCAAAATGTATATCAATGTCATACTCCACATTCCAACATCATAAACCCGAATACCAAACAACATTACCAAAATTCAAAACACGAAACAAAAAAACATCGAAAAACTACCGAAAACTCTCTCAATCCAACGGAATCTCGACATCGCCATCATCAATCTCCTCCTGCAAATCCTTCGGATCCTTTCCATCAACCGTACACCCAACCGAAACACACGTCCCGAGAATCTCCTTCACAGTCCCAGTCAGCTCCTTGGCCATCGACCTCGGCGTCATAATCTTCGCAATCTCGATGACGTCATCCAGCGAAATGTTACCGGTATGTTTGATGTTTTTAGTTTTTTTCCGGTCACGTTCCGGCTCTTTGAGAGCTTTGATTACGAGCGCGGCGGCGGAGGGGACGACGGAGACTTTGGCCTGACGGTTCTGGACGGTGAGTTTGACGGTGACACGTAAGCCCTTCCAGTCTTTAGCGGTCTCTTTGGCGATGTCTTCACCGATTTTTTTGGGGGAGAGACCGAGAGGGCCGATTTTGGGAGCGAGAGAGCTGGCGGCGCCGACTTCGCCGCCGGTGACGCGGACGTAGACGTCGACGACTTGGGAGGGGTCGAACTTTGGCGGCATTTTAGAGAGAGAGAGAGAAATGGGGTTGTTGATGAGAGAGAGAGAGAAGTAAAGAAGAGGCGGAGAGGTTTTAGGGTTTGGTTGTTTAAAAGAGAGAGGCTAGGGTTTTGTGGATTTGTTTGGTGTTGGGCTTTTATTAAGGCTAGAGACTATGGGCTCACAAACTCTTAAATGGGTAGCAGATTAGGCCTTGTAAGTTGTTTTATCATAACAAAAAAGGCCATATAGTTAGTTATCAGTGACAGATAAGGCCATGTATAGGGCATGTTTGGCTGATATGAACTTATCAACTTATTTCGGGAAAATATTTCATATTTATATATTAATTTTTAGAATTAAGTATCTAAGAACGATTAAATATTTCTTATATGCAAAAAATTACAGAAAATAAGTAATTTATTTCAGAAAAAAAGTACAGTTTGATGTATTTTTTCAGAAATAA
>PHNY01059269.1:7798-19501 GCA_003724115.2 Anethum foeniculum
GAAATCATCTTAACAAACTTAAACGTTAGAATTGGATTCTAACTGTTGTAAGTTATTGAGATTGTTTTGAACGTTAATGTATGTTTTTATATGAGGCTTCTTGCAGTTTTGGGAATCAACTTATTGCAGCAAGAACACTCGCAACTCACTGAACTTTATTGATTCAAAAATACTCTTGAGCTCTTATTATATACACATGTTTTATATTAGAGAGTCTATAGTTTGAGTTGTACTCACTTTTATTCTATTTGTATTGTTAAATTTGTATTGATTAGTTGCTGGATAGTTGGCTAAGGGAAACAAGGGTTTAGTGGATACTTGCTAGAGAAGTTTGTACTACGGGGTAGTATAGTACTAAGAGGGCAGGTTCTTAAACAGGGTTTCAGCAAGCCATTATCAGTAACTGGGATAAAGGGAGATATATTATTGTATCTTGTAGTTGTAAATTTTTGTGATTCAATAATATATTCTCTTACCAAGTTGGTAAGGGACCAGGACGTAGACCATAGGGGATTATGGGTCGAACCTGGCTAAAATTCTTGTGTGTTCTTATTATCTTTAAGCATATTATTTTATGCACTGCATTTAGTCATCTCAGCTTGCTATCATTGTCAGATTATAGAACTGTTTGTAAAATCTCAGTAAGCTATTATCGGGTAAATTTTAAAATTAACCTTAGTTAGCCATATTCACCTATTCACCCCCCTCTAGGTGTATTTTCATTATACTTATAAGAAATTATAAAACCAAATAATAAAAAAAAGGTACATCCTACTGCCTTGTGATTTTAATTTCCTTCTTTTCGGCGTCAACTCTTATCATTTTTTATCACTCAAAACACAAAATTTTCTAAAAAGTTAAAATCATTTCAATAACAACTATGACTCAAATCGATGTCGATGATACCTCATATTTAAAATATAAACCACGCTTGTAAAGCTATACAGTCTCATCCAGATTGTCAAACAATATTGATCTTAACTGCTAAAAATTGGACATTATACTTGATATAAAGTAAAATGGTAAAAACATCACTAGACTGAGGGTAAGGTATCGTTAGATAATGGAAGTATAACTCTTTCTAAAGAATCATACATTCGATACATGTAAACTAAACCAACAACATCAAGATTGTATATTTACTTAATGAAGAAGACAAAGCTCTGTGTTTCTGTTACAAAATTAAGAAATGAAAAACTAAGTTCTAAACTATAAGGCAATACTATAATATATACATTTAACTAGTTTGTTACGATAAGTGCTATGTGTGATAGGTTGACTTGATAAGTAGACTTTGTATAGTGCAATATTCCCCCTTCAGATTGAATGTGGTTGTTTAACATTCAATCTGGACAATAACTTCCAATGTGCTTGATGTCCAAGTCCCTTAGTAAAGATATCAGCAAGTTGATAAGAACTTGGTAAGTACTGTGGTTGTATCAACGACTTGTTCACGTACACAGTGGCAATCCAAAGCAAAATGCTTTGTTTTGGGATGGAAAACCGGGTCTACTGCAATGTCTAAGGCAGCTTGATTATCACTGTGAATTTTGATGGGTAAACACTGTGGAACTTCCAAATCAGATAACAGGAGAGTGAACCGGGAAATTTCACAAGCAGTATCTGCAAGTGCACGAAGTTCTGCCTCAACAGTAAAACGAGAAATAACCTTCTGTTTGGTAGAATTTCAGACAACAAGAGAGGAGCCAAGTGTAAGGCACATTCCTGTAATGTTTTTAAGCATACCAGAAGAGTCAAATGAAGAACCCCAGTCACTGTCGCAGTAGGCTTCAAGTTTTAAAGTTGAATCAGCTGGATAAAAAAGACCCTGGAAAGGTGTTGACTTGAGATAACGCAACACACGTTGTACTGCTTTCATATGAGGAACTTGAGGTGTTTGTTAAAACTGACTCAAGTGTTGTACAACGTAAGTAATGTTTGGTCTAGACACAGTGAGATAGAGTAATTTGCCAACAAATTTCCTGTAAAGAGTAGGATCATCAAGCAGATCACCATTAGTAGGAGACAACTTAATATTGACGTCCACGGGTAGAGACAACGGTTTAGAATTCTCCAGGCCTGCTTCAATTAGTAAATCATGCACAAATTTGTGCTGGTGTAGATATAATCCTTCCTCAGTACGATGAATTTCCAAGCCAAGGTAGTACTTGGATAAACCCAAATCTTTTATTGTAAAAGTTGAATCCAAAACACTTTTAACATGCACAATAAAATCTGTACTATTTCCAGTAAGTAGAATATCGTCCACGTAAACTAATGCAGCAACAAACACCATCAGCTTTGTACACAAATAATGAATAATCTGCAATTGTCTAAGTGAAACCTAATTCCAGTAACACAGAAGCAAGTTTTTCAAACCAAGTACGAGAAGCTTGTTTCAAGCTGTAAATAGACTTGATAAGCTTGCATACATAGGCTGCACCATAAAGAGGATGCCCTTTTGGTAGTTCCATGTAAACCTCCTAGCTAATTCGCCATGAAGGAAGGCGTTATTAATATCAAGTTGATGAATATCACAACACTTAACAGAGGCAATAGCTAGTAAAGTTCGGACTGTAGCCATTTTAGCCACGGGAGAAAAAGTGTTTTGATAATCTTGTCCTTCAACTTGTGTATAACCTTTGGCAACTAAACGGGCCTTGAACTTGTCTAAGGATCCATCTGCCAAATACTTCACTTTATAAACCCACTTGCATCCTATTACTCTTTTACCAGGAGGAGTAGGGACAATTTGCCAAGTATCGTTAATTTCCAAAGCGTGCAACTCTTTATCCATTGCATCGACCCAACGAGTGTCACCAACAGCTTGATTATAAGTAAAAGGCTCGGAAATAGTAGTTTGAGGACTAAAAGCACACGAGTAGATAGTAGAAGGAGAAGTATAAAGTGAAATGTTGTACTTATCTGTGTTGATAGGACAATTTTAAAGAATGATGTTAGCTTTTGTTTTATTTGCAGGAGTCACGTAGTCTTTAAACCAGGCAGGTTGGACTTTTTGTCTCAAGGAGACTCGAGTGAGTGGAGGTGCTATAACAATGTCTGATATAGTAGAAGTAGTAGAATGAGAATTGTGTGAAGCATGTGAGGTTGAAGGAATTGATAGAATAGGTGCAGGCTCAGATTCTGATAAATTTTCACCTACAACTAGAGGACTATTAGAAGGTGGTGTAGAGCTGTACATATCTAGAGGACTGAATGGTAAGTCAAAATCAGTATTTGTGGTAATATCTGGTTGTGTATAAGGATAAGGAGAAGACTGTACACCAACATTGGCAAAAGGAAAAACGTCTTCAGTGAAAACGACATGACGGGATATATGAAAAGAACGTGTGATAGGGTCATATAGCTTGTACCCTTTTTGAGTCATTGAATAGCCAAGAAAAACAGTTGGCAAGGCTCTAGGTGAAAATTTATCAGCATTGTGTAGTGATGTATGTGCTAAACAACCAAACACCTTTAGATGAGAGTAAGAAGGTGCCTTATTAAAGAGTTTTTCATATGGGGAAATAAAACCCAAAACAGTAGTTGGTATTCTATTAATGAGATATGTAGAAGTAAGAATACAATCACCCCAAAAGGAAATACGTAATTTTGCTTGAAACATGAGAGCTCGGGACATTTGAAGTAAATTACGATGTTTCCTTTCTACCCTTCCATTTTTTCAGGGGTATAAGGACAAGAAGTGTGATGAATGGTTCCTTTTGAAGTAAGGAAAGAGTGTAACTCAGTATTGATGAATTCACCCCTATTATCAGTACGTAAACATTTGATAGTAGTTGAAAATTGAGTATGAACATATGTAAAAAAATCTTTTAAAGATTGAGTCACATGAAGCTTAGTAGGTAATAGAATAGTCCAAAGGCTTCTAGTACAATCATCAACAATAGTCAAAAAGTACTTACAACCATTATACGTAGGTGTCCTATACGGTCCCCAAACATCACAATGAACAAGGTCAAAAGGAGCACTAGCTTGTGACGGACTAGTAGGAAAAGAAAGTTTACATTGCTTTGCTAGTGGACAGTAGTTACAAGGAAGACTAGTACTGAGTTTACATGATACATTTGTATCACTAATTTTAGAAATGACTGCAGATGAAATGTGACCAAGACGTCTATGCCATATAGAATGATCAGAAGATGAATTTGTTACAGCAAGAGCAGAAGGAGTCGTATTTAAAAGCTGATATAAATCTCCAACAATGTTATCAAGAACCAATCCCTTCTTCTGGTATTGGTCCTGTAGATAACAATCAGTAGAGGTAAATACAACTGTAGAATGAAGTTGTAAAGACAGTTTACTTACTGATAACAGATTAAAGGTGAAAGAAGTTATATATAAAACCTCAAAAATAGACATAGACATAGGATGTAGATAAACTGAACCTACATGGGTGACAAAAACATGATTTCCATTTGGAAAATTGACAGTCAGAGGTGTCGGTAAAAGGTGAACATTATGCATTGAATTAATATCAAAGCACATGTGATTTGTTGCACCTGTGTTTAGAATCCAAGCATTTGTAGGAATATGAGTTGCTGAAAGTAAAGAGAAAAATGTAGTACTTGCAATGTGGGTAGCTAAACTGTATTGTCCTGAATTCAGAGGGAAGGAAACTTGTGGAGCAGCATTAGTGACATTACTAGCTGTAGAAGCAGTAGATGCATTATTCTTATTCAGACACTGCATAATAGAGTTCAGCTGGTTCTGCGATTCATCCATTTTTGTGGTTAAATTTCCAGAATTTCCAGAAACATCAGAAGGAGCTTGTGAAGCCATAACTTGCATAGCTTGTGGTTTGACAGTAGCTGTTCTAGCATTACGAGCAAATTTCCATTTTCCTTTGTTATTCGGGTGATAAGGATGGTCAATTGGATTACCTACCAACTTGTTACAACGCTCTTTAGTGTGACCTTTAATGTAGCAGTGAGAGCATTCATGGACAGGTGGTGAAGGTCTATCACTGAACCGATTTGGCACATATGACGTGGGATTAGATGGTGATTTGGACATATTCACCATCATAGCTGCAGGAACAGAATTATGTGACTGCCTCTGTCTTTCTTCTTGCGTAAGCAGCATGAATGCCTGGTTCACAGAAGGCCATGGTGACATCATTAGTAACTGGAATCTAGCTGCATTATAGCTAGTATGCAGACCCATGAGGAACTGGATTAGCCTGGTTTTTTCTAGTTGTAAATCCCATTCCTTATTTGCACCACATGTACACTTAATTGCTGGTTCCAAAGCCTTCAATTCATCCCAAAAACCCTTAAGTTTGTGGAAATAAAACTCAGTAGAGTCATTGCCTTGCTCCAATTTAAACAAATCACGTTGAGTTTCATAAATCTTGTGTCCACTTACAGCAGCGAATCTCTCACTCAATTCATTCCAAACCGTAAAAGCACTGTCAAGATAGTTCATGCTATTGCTAATCTCATCAGAGACGGCGTTCAATATCCAGGTGATCACCATATCATTTACACGCTTCCAGTGAACATACAGAGCAGAATTCTCAGCAGGAGCAACAAAATCGCCATTAACGATAACAAATTTGTTCTTTGCAGAAAGTGCTATTTGCATAGAACACTTCCAAGATTTCTCAGATCCTACTAGATTCTTGGAGATAAGGATCATTCCAGGTTGATCATTATTGTGTAAGTATAATGGATGAGAGTTATTATCAATGAGTTATGTGTAGTTTTGTGTGTCATGTGCAGGATCAGAAAGAGAAGGTGTTGCAGGAGTACGAACAGCAGGTGAAGAAGTGTTTGTAGAGTGATTAGGTGCTTGATTCATACTTTGAGTATTGTTCAAGACAGCGTTTACATAAGAATGTTGAAACATTCAAGAAGCTATTAATTGAAACTAGATCGAAAACGAGATTATGTTCATAAAAAACAGATTGTAAACAACTGAATCATCAATTGACACAAGAAATAGCAATGAATCTATGATCGTAATCAAAAAATTAAGCTAATCGAAGCAATTGAGTAAAAGATCCAGAATACCGAGAAAGATAATAGAGATTTATGAGATACAGAACGTTTAGATGTATAGATCGCCGGAGGACAATCGCATTTCGCCGGAGAAGCATTCACGATACACCGGAGAAGGCATAGTAGATGTTGTAGAGTTGAAGTGCGGAAGACATAGCTCTGATACCATCTAAAGAATCATACATTCAATACATTGAGTAAACTAAACCAACAACATCAAGATTGTATATCTACATAATGAAGAAGACGAAGCTCTGTGTTTCTGTTACAAGATTGAGAAATGAAAAACTAAGTTCTGAATTACAAGGCAATACTCTAATATATACATCTAACTAGCTCAAAACGGTTATGATAAGTTTGTTACAATAAGTGCTGTATGTGATAGGTTGACTTGATAAGTAGACTTTGTATAGTGCAATACTCTTCACATCCGTGTTGTACAATTTTATCTGCAAATAATAACCAGGTAGCAAAAGTCTGAACAACTCACAGGGACGGAGGCAGAGAGCGTGAGATAGAGACCTAAGCTGTAAAAATAACTACAGGTAAAAATTTGATGCAATGTTGGCTTCTATAAACTGCACAACTGTCATCAAAATAACCACAGACATTTCTTTATGCAATGCAATGGCAGTTTGAGCTATCATATGCACCGAATTAAGGTCTGAATTGTCTTTCAGTTTGTGGTGTTGATCTTTGTTACGAGGGAAGGCTGTACAGAGATAATGCAGGAAGCACTGCAATTGTCATGGCTGCGGATGATCCCAGTTCCGTTTTTGCAAGTACTTCAGGCTTGCAACTCTTTTCCTCAGCTTCTCCGCCATTATAAGATATTGAAGTGCATAAAGTGAGGTTGGCTTATGATTGTGGGGAAGGTGGACAAGCATACATAATGATCACTAGGAGTACAAAGTTAAGCTTAAATTGAACAAACAAATGTCTTTTACAAAAAAGATAAATAAAAATCATACAGAAGTTTTCCCTTGTGAAGAAATTCAACTTACACATTTATTCACCAAGTTGACAAGAGAACATGAAAAATCAAACTACGCAGTAGCAGGTTATAAGTGCAGAGAATCAATTCTAGCTCATTGTTAAGCTGATCACAAAGCGGTTTAATGACTGCATAAAATCAAGCATTGGTACCAAGTACACAGATATAAAACAAATTAGGCAATACAGATCCAATTTAAGCAAATAATAGACGAAACATTAAAAGTATGGTAGTCAGTACTGAAATTACTTAATTACCCTTACTTAATAATTTCAATACTTATACTTAATTACCCTTACTTATTAGTATATAAATCAATTATCTTTTTTAAATAAAACATGTTAGCTTTTCTATTTTTCCCAACTAAAACACCTCTTTTTCCAAAAATACCTTTTTCATTTTCCTCGACTAAAACACCTCTTTTTCCAAAAATATCACGGACAATTCAATTTGATAAAATATTAAAATTACTAATAACTATCAAATTACCTTTTTCAACTAAAACATATTACTTTTTCTACTTAAATTAACAAAACTTGCTCTTTTTACGAAAATAACACGGGAAATTCTAATTAATAAAATAAAATAGTAATATTATAATTACTAATAATTACTCCCTCTGTCTCTTTCATTTCTATACACTTTCCTTTTTTGGATGTCCCATTCATTTCTATACATTTCAAAAGTTACTAAAAATAGTAATAATTTTATAATATAAAAATTAACTACATCCACTACTTTCCTCCACTACACTCACTTTATACATTAAATATTGATTAACCCCACCATTTTACCCACTTTTCTTACTTTTTATCATTAAATCACACTTTTTCTTAACCTCCGTGCTCAATCCAAACGTATACAATTCCACGGGACGGAGGGAGTAACCAGTTACCTTTTTTTAGCTCAAACAAAATATTTTATTTATATATTTCAAATAAAATACCTTTAATTCTAAATTTCACAAACATATACATATTAATATATAATTATTATTAATCATGTCATTTAAATAATTTAAACCAACAAATTTTGATTTTTAAAATTTTTTCATTTAAATTAAATTAAAAAATCATGTAATATTAAAAAAATCTGTCCATCAGACGATTCATTGAAAGTTTTGGTTCAACGATTTTCGATTTTCGGTCTTTTATCAATAATATTATTGTAATTAATAACTGTTTAATTAACTTTTTCAAATAAAACAACAATTAACTTTTCCAACTACAACATGTTAACTTTTTAATATTTTTCAACTAAAACATCTTTTTTTCCAAAAATATCACGGGCAACTAAAAACTCTCCTTTTTCAAAAATATCACGGGTTACTAAAATATCTCTATTTTCAAAAAATAACACCGAAAAGTCTATTTAATAAAGTAGAATAACAATATAATTATTAATAACTGAAAAATTACCTTTTTCCATATCACGAGCAACTGAAATTTCTCTCTTTTCCATAAATATCACGATTAACTAAAATATATTTCCTTTTCAAAAATATAACGGGCAAGTCTATTTAAAATATTATAATAATAATAATAATAATAATAATAATAATAATAATAATAATAACAATAATAATAATATAGTTATTAATAACTAACCAATTACCTTTTTTAAGATAAAACACATTATCTTTTTTATTTTTCTAACCAATCCTCTAATTTTCCCAACATGTTATGGACAATTCTATTTTAATAAAATAAAATAACAATATTATAATTATTAATAACTAACCGATTATCCGTTTTAACTAAAATGCACTATCAGTTCAGATAAAATTGAACACATGGTATTAAAATTTTCAACTCAAATTAAATTAAAAAAATAATATAATATTAAATAAAATCTGTGCATAAACTACACATTAAAATACACATCAAAAATATAAATTAGAAATATACATTCAGAAATACTATAAACTACATCTTCTGATAGAATATAAAAAATCGTTACCTATTTCTTTTTATACCTTTATAATAGGTCTAATTATTTTTAAAAAAATGTTACCAAATTTAACATATTTAATTATTTTAAAGTTATATTCTAATCATAAAACTTATAATTACTTAAATTTAAACAAATACTTTATAATCTATTTACTCTTTAAATTAATAGAATCAGTAAGATATTAAAATACAAATAATTGAATAGAGAATAGTACAAGTAACCCGTGTATTGTTGGAGATATAACTATTATATTAAAGCCGAAAAATTGAAATTTTGGAATTACTTTTCGATTTTCAATCATTCTATTCAATAAAATAATAAATAGATAATATCGTAATTAATTATCCTTTTTAACCTAAATTTGTTAGATATTTTTTTAAAAAAAATAGAACCTATTTATTTATAAATATAACAACTTTTCAAAAATAATTTAATCAGTTAAAAGCAACCCGTGCATGGCACGAGATATAAACTTGTACTATATTATAATAGACGAAACATTGAAAGTTTGGTAGTCGGTCGGTCGGTCGGTACGGTACTTGCTGAAATTACTTAATTACCCTTACTTAATAATTTCATTCTTTTATTTCATTATCCTTACTTAATTACTATATAAACAAGTTACATTTTTTAAATATAACACGTTACTTTTTTTTTTAATTTTTCCAACTAAAACACTTTTATTCCCAAAAATATCATGGGTATTTCCAAAAATATAACGGGTAATTCTATTTAATAAAATATTATAATTACTAATAACTAATTAATTACCTTTTTTACTAAAACATATTACCTTATCTATTTTAAATAACAAATCTTGCTCTTTTTCCGAAAATAATACAGACAATTCTAATTAACAAATTAACAATAATTTTATAATTATTAATAATTAACCACTTACCTTTTTCACCCCAAACACAATATTTTTTTTATATTTTCTAACTAAAGTATCTTTATGTCTAAAAATATCACAAACATATACATGTTAATATATAATTATCAAATCATGTCATTTAAAAAATTGAACCAATAAGTTTTTAAATTTTAAAATTTAAATTAAATTAAAAAATAATGTAATATTAAATAAAATCCGTACATCACACGGGTTATAATCTACATACTAAACAGAACATTGAAAGTATAGGTTCAACAATTTTTGATTTTCTGTCTTTTATTAATAAAATTATCGTAATTAATAACTAATCAATTAACTTTTTCAATTAAAACACCAATTACCTTTTTCAACTAAAACGTGTTATATTATCTATTTTTTTAAAACTAAAACATCATATTTTTCAAAAATATCACGGGCAACTAAATCATCTCATTTTTCAAAAATATCACGGGCAACTAAAATATCTCTTTTTTTCAAAAATATCACGGGCAACTAAATCATCTCATTTTTCAAAAATATCACGGAAAACTAAAATATCTCTTTTTTCCGAAAATATCACAGGCATGTCTATTTGATAAAGTATAATAATAATAATATAATTATTAATAACTAACTAATTAACTTTTTTCGTATTACGGACAACTAAAATATTTCTATTTTCCAAAAATATCACGGTCCACTAAAATATCTCTCATTTTCAAAAATATTACAGTCAAGTCTAATTAATTAATAATAATAATAATATAATTATTAATAACTTACCGATTACCTTTTTTCAACTAAAACACATTATCTTTTTTACTTTTTCTAACCAACCCTCTACTTTTCGCAACATTTATGAAAAATTTTATTTTAATAAAATAAATTAATAATATTATAATTATTAATAAACAACCAATTATCGATTTCAACTAAAACACAGTATCAACCAAATAAAATTAAAGAAATAATATTAAAATTTTCAACTCAAATTAAGTTAAAAAAAATCATACAATATTAAAGAAAATTCGTGCATCGCACGAGTTAAAAGTTTGGTGGTCAGTCGGTAGAGTACTTGCTGAAATTACTTAATTACCCTTACTTAATTATTCATGTCCTTTTTAGTTAACTACCTTAATTTAATTATTTTGAAGGCCTATTTATTTGAAAGTTATATGAATCCTGATTAGTATATAAGCTAATTATTTTTTTCAATTACAACATGTTACTATTTTCAAAAAAAAAAACTACAACACCTTACTTTTTTATTTTTCTCTACTAAAACACCTCATTTTCCAAAAATATCACGGGCAACTCTATTTAATAAAATAAAATATTATAATTACTAATAACTCCTATTTTAATTATAATTATTATATAAACCAATTACATTTTTCAACTAAACCATGTTATCTTTTTTTATTTTTACCAACTAAAACACCCACTTTTCCAAAAATATCACGGATAATTTTATTTAATAAAATAAAAACACGTAACCTTTTTAAATTAAAACATATTACCTTTTATAAACACACCAATAAATATTGATTATACTGTATATTCTAAACTGTAATACACATCTAGAAATATTATTTCCAGTCATTCTAATCAAGAAAATAATAAATAGGTAGTATTATAATTAATAGTAACTAATCAATTATCGTTTATAACCGCAATATGTTAGCATTTTTTATGAATAAAATCTATTTTTTTATAAATGTGTTAGGTCCCAAAGTATTGTAGAGGGGGGGTTGAATACAATACTCACAATTATTTCGATTTCTTTTTCAGTTCTTCGTTTTAGTTACGTAATCGAAATAAACACAAACAAGTCGAGGAATATATCGTTTGATTAATATAAA